>BSBK01009086.1:215000-316711 GCA_027943335.1 Chamaecyparis obtusa
CGTGACAGCCAGGTTGGCAAACCAATCAGCAACACTGTTGCCTTCCCTATACACATGAGAAATGTACACCTTTTCAAAAGTATTAAGGATTGTGCGAGTTTCTTCGATGATGTTGGAAATCATCCAAGAAGGAGATTTAATGAGGTTTAAGTAGTTGATAATGTTCATCGATTCTCCTTCGAGCTAGAGCTTCTTTGACCCTAATTTCCTGCACAAGTTTGGTGACTTGTAGAGCCACACAAGCTTCAGCAAAGTGGTTGGATTGAGAGCCCAGAGGTAAGATAACAACAGCAAGGCTAAAACCAAAGTTGTTTCTAATTATCCCTCTATTGCTAGATTGGCCAAGGTTCCCTTTGTCAGCTCCATCAAAGTTGGCTTTCACCCAACCAGTCGGGAGGAAGCTCTAGATGCAGTTTAGTCTTTTCTCCTGGGTCACTTCCTGAGCCCTTCCTGCAAGATGGTTAGTTCTCCTTCAATATAAATAGTTTTCCTTAATAGCATTTTGGATTTTTTCAAAAATTATTTTAGGAGGAGAGGAAACAATCACAAAAGATGCGATTGTTGCACTCTTTCCAGACTCCCAGGAAGAGGCGAGGAAGGATCCATGTGCAATATAACCAGAAGTTTGGGTTAAACATTTTGAAAGCCCATTGAGAAAAGAGATAATGGAAAGATAGGGGATGTATACACCTAAAAATGGGTCATCTAGACTATTAGCCCCTTTTGCTAAATCATAAATTGCTTATTCTTGATCAAATCCTAGTTTTACCATTTATTCGATTATTTTTTATGGGCTAACCATTTTATCCTAAGTTTTTATTTATTTAAAAGGAATATTTCCTCCCCTTTTAAATAAATAAAAGCCCCCCACTTTTCCTCTTATCCTAAGTTACACAAATAAAGCATTATTATAAAAAGGGGAAAAAAACACTTTTTGTCTCATATGGATACAAAGTCACTCTTATTTTTCTATTGGAGGATACTTGTGCACATGGATTGCTCCTCTTTCAAGCTCCACCCTTGATTAAGACTTTTGCCTCTTAATCTCCATGGTCCATTCCTCCTCATTTCTTATAAAAGAAGAGCTCTCTTCTTCATTTTCATATCTTAGGTTTTTATGCTAATGTTATGATGCAAGTTTTCTAGGTACATTTGGAACTTTTAAAGATTTGGAGCATTCTTGGCTTTTGCATCTACATGTTATCATAGTTTCATTTCTTGCATTATCATGGCATTCTTAGCTTAGATTTCCTTTATGCTTTAGATTAGTTCATCTAGCTTAACTAGGAGAGGCTTTGTAATACTTGCATCTTTCATTTTCATAGCTTAGCTTGCATTTCCATTTCTAGCTTGCATTGCAATCTCATTTGATTGTTGAAGATATTGTCATTATTTCCCTTTTCTTCATTGAATCTCCCATTGCATGGTTTACTAGCAAGGTTATAGGCTAAATAGCTCTAGCTGAGAGCATTCTTAAGACCCCTTGCACTCCATGCCTAGGGAGCTATGGATCAATTTTTTGAGATTTCATTCTTGAGTGTTCTTGAATGTAAAGATTCATAGAGGTGTGACACAATTTTAGCACACATTTTTGGCACCCACCTTGGGGCAACCCACCTCTTGCATGTTGGTTTTGATTATTTTTGGAGCTAACTCTTGTGCAGATTTGTTTGGAGATGGAAAACCCTAGATTTGAAAGATTTGATAATATCTCTCAAACCACTTAGTTTTTTGGTTTAATTTTTTTTTTTCAAGTTGGTGACATATCAGAGAAGCTTCAGTAAAAAATTTAGATTGTTTGGAGGTAATTTGTATTTTTTATAATTTTTTCTTTATTTTTCATAAAAAATTGATTTTTGGTGCATATCAGCATATTTTTCAAAAATTTTTACATATCTGGAAAGTTCTTGAAATTATACATGGGGTCCAATCATTGTATTTTTAATTTAGAGGTCATATCATAGCTCATTTGGTCGATCTATAAAATCTAGTCTGTTTTGAGAAAATGGCTCTCTAGGGCACAAATGAAAAGGTCTTGTTGAAATTTTGACATTTTTGGAAAGCTCTCTATTTTTTGACAAAGGTCTCTTTTCTGCATTTTTGGTTTAGGGTCCAAATTCATATGGTATAAGTCCAATCTTGTTGACAAGGTCAAAAATCAAAATTAAAAAAAAGGGTATTTGATGATTAGCATGCACTTATTTTTCACATGGTTCAATGCATGATGTAAGTTGTCATTTGGATTATTTGCTAGTTATTATTGCTCCTAACAATTGATTTTCAGATCTAACCACCTTAGGGTTTTCATAAGTTGAGTATACATTGCATATCTTGTTTGCTCTGTTTGCTTGTCTTGTTCATTTGAAGGTTCATGGCTTGCTCTCATGGAAAAAAGCTTAAAACGAATCATAAAAAGGTAAAATCTACTAAGCGCATTACTTTGGACTTGAGGTATTTTGTTACATCTCTACAAAATTTGGATTTTGGAAATAATAATGAACCTCTCATGCATTTGGCTTGAGTGTTTACATGCTTTCATAGAACACATTTCAATTGATGCTCTTAATGGGAAATGAATGAACATAGATTTTTCTTTCATACAAGTTTGTGTAAGTGAATGTTTGTGTTTACACCTTAAGTAATTCTTGGTTCCAATATCAAAAATCTCATTGAGTAATTTAGGGCATGGATTCATTCCTTGTTTACATAAAGAGTCAAAAGCACCACTTTGTGGACTCACTTCATGTTTACTTGGAAAGTTAAATATTCCATGGTTCAAACCCTTTTGCATTTGTGAGTAGTATTGATAAGCAACTTTAAAGTACTTTTGATTGATCTTGTTAGCTGAATTGGGTGTTGGACTCACTTATTTCTAATCGCCCCTCATTTCTGCCCTTTGGATGCAAGGTTAGCATTCATACATAGGGGAGGGGTCCTACTTGAAAAGAGCATTAAGTGTTCCATAAAGTTTCCCCCCTTTTTATGTTTTCTTGATCTCATTAGTTTTCTAAGGTGTGGACTCACTTTGAGTTTTGTGTGAAGAGTTAAATGTTCCACTTTTGGACTCACTTTGAGTTTGTGTGAGGAGTTAAATGTTCCACTTTTGGACTCACTTTGAGTTTGTGTGAGTTAAATGTTCCACCTTGTGGACTCACTTCACATTCACTTGAAGAGTTAAATGTTCCACTTTTTGGATTCACTTCACATTCACTTGAAGAGTTAAATGTTCCACTTTTGGACTCACTTCACATTTACTTAAAGAGTTAAGTGTTCCACCATTAGTGCTTTAAATACTTTTGACAGTGAATTACTTACTTTTTATTTCTAGATGGTCTGCTTGGGGACACACCACCTCAAGGGATGACCTTAACTCCTATGTTCTGGTGGAATATAAATAGTGGATGGTAAATTGAAAGACACCTCTCTTGGGAATTTAGTTTGATATCACTCTTGGCTAAACCCCAAAGAACTTTATACCTTTGAGAAGTGAAGGAGGAGATTTGGGTTACCGTCTCCCCTCGGTTGTGTGATTTTGGATTCTTCTCATCTACGGATTTAGGCCTCATGTACCTTGCGTATATCAAGGAATCCCTTTGGAAAAGCTATGTATATCTCTATAAACAGCTTGATAGGATGTTGTTGTGTTCTAAGTGCCTACTAAAATATTTTCAAGAACATACACAAGTAAAATCTTTAAGGAGTATAATTACTAAGTCACTATTCTTGTTCATGTGCAAGGCTGTTTTGCCCCTTGCTCATTGTTTGAAGACAATTGCTTGCTTGAAATCCTTGATTATTGTCTTATGTGCCTGACTGAGAAGTATCGCCCAGAACCTTTTTGCTATCTTGTTGCTATTGCTATCCAAAGCTGCTAAACTTGTATTTTAACCTATCATAGAGTGTCTTTTTCTATTCTTACCTGAAGCTGGTCTATTATCTGCATGCTCAAACCTGTTCTAGACTGAAACAAATGAGCTAAAACTATTGGATTTGAGTTTAAATAATGCTACTCTTGATCACTTGTTGCATCACTGTTACCTCTCTAGCTACTTTCTTATTGAGCTTCTTGCTCGCTGCTTAGTTTTAGTCAATTGATTGTTGTAAGTGCTTGAGCACTTTTGATGAGCCATCTCTCTATTTTTTTACTTTGACAAGTGATCTTTATTATCTTTTCTTATCTCAAATATGAGAAACTTTGTCTCATTCTATTAGTCAACCAACATCTCTTTTCATGCCGGTTACAACTCCGTCTCAATTTGAGTAGGAGAGTCATCCTCCGTTCAATTATACATAGTTACCTTCTCCAACTAGATGCTCACAAGTGCCAGCAACAATAGTTCTAGTTCTAACCAATCTGAGGATTCTAAGGCTACCCCATGGTACAAAGGAGGTTTCCCCTTTTTCGCATTCAAGACCCCCAAAAACACAGACAGTGTCTCACTCACTTTGACTGAACAAGAAAAATTTCAATGCTTGCAAGAACATTTTGAGCATAAGGATAACCAAGCATGCTTAGACAAAGAACACAATCAACAAAGGATGGATGTTGCTAGGTGCATGGCTTATAGAGGGACATTTCATGAGCAACCTGAGACTAGTAATCATGAGCATAGACCTCTTTTTATCAATGGAAACAATGGCAAAAACACTCCACCAAGGTCTCCTCCAAGACCTACTTTTGGTATGCCTTCTTCACTTCCTAGACCTCCTCCCTCTCAACATGAGGTAGAGGCTGATGATGAGATTTTCTAGTGAGGATCTTATGGGATTTGAACAAGATGTGGTCTCCCAACGAATGATGCATAAGCTTTTAGAGCATAATGGTGACCAATATTTTCAATATATGACTTCTAGAGGATACAAGCTTCCTCCCGGCTATGATGTCAGACAAATTCTCCAACAAAGAGTACCAACTGAATTGGAAGTCCTTCAAGGAAGAAATTACCTCAGACAAATCAATGCCTTACCCAAATGGCAATAGAAAGAGAGCCTCCAAAGGTCTCCTTTGTAGAATCTATTTGTGCTCTTCCATTTGATAGGAGTCTATACATGGTCTCATTTCCTAGGGATATTGAGGTTCCCAAATATGACAAGTATGATGGAAACGGTGACCCCCACAACCATGTGCATCACTTTTACGCTCTTAGCATGGACTTCCTTCATGAAGACACATTTTTTCTATGATTATTCCCTCAAAGCTTAAGAGGACAAGCTTTAGATTGGTTTGCAAAGTTGACACCTCCTTTGAAGACTTTTGATGAGTTGGCCTCAGCGATTTACCCAACATTATTCTTACAACATCCAACAACTTGTCACCATGATAGATCTCAGTAATCTAAGACAACATCAAGGTGAGCCATTTGCAACTTACTTACAATGTTGGAGGTCATTGTATTCTAGATATCCTCATCTGCTACCCAAAAGAGAAAAGATTGACATTTTCATCAACACACTTGTGCCTAAGCTATTTATGATCTAAGGAAGCAACTATTCTCCTCCTTCCATGACATGGTTGAAAGTGCATATCAAATTGAGGATGTAGCTATAAGAAAAGGGGATATTGTTATTAATAAAGATGCTAAAGGCAATGGCAAAGACAAGATAAAACCTTGGAATAAAAACAAGTATGTTGTTAATGATGGGGTTGTTGATGCTCCTAAAGCTAAAGAGCCTGCTTTCAATTCCTCCAATGCTATCTATGCAGCAAAGCAATAGGAAGTTGGTAATGCTCACAGTACTCCTAAACCTCAATATTGAGATAAGCCTAAGAAGTCATTTAGAAAGTGAGTCTATACCAAGTTAGTAGAACCTTATGATGTGATCCTTAAGACTTTGGTTGACAATGGATATCTGACACTTCCTGATAAACCTGGTAACTGGGATCCGCTAAATAGGCCTGATTGGTGGAGAGAGGATCATTACTACCATTATCATAGAAACAAGGGACATCTGACAGACAATTGTTTTAAGCTTAAAGATGATATTCAGGGCCTCATTGATAACAACACAATCTCCACTGATGGCTTAACCAAAAATTCTAATCACACAGCTTTCAAAGGTCCCTCTACCTAAGCATCATAAGGGGGAAACCTCTCAAGCACATAAGAAGAATCATGATGCTAAGATCAATTATACATATACTTCTGATACACCTATGATCAACATGGTAGAGCCTATTAAGAGTGTTCTTATGGTGAGATCTCAAGATGATAATAAAGCCAATCATGATAAGCCAAAATTGGTCTTGCAAATAGGTGGTAGTTCATCTTCCCGAAGTGAGACACTGAATGTTGTTACTAGGGGGCACGCCAAGATTGTCCTTAAAACTGTGCAAGATCCCAAGCAAGCTTTGCCTTCCAAACAAGTAGTTCCTTTAGCCACCCCTAGCTATGATCTTGTCCAACATTTGCAAAATACACCAGCCTAGATATCTATCCTTGAGTTGCTTTGGTTATCCCCTTCGCATAGAGAGATTCTTGATGAGGCTCTATGTACAACATGTGTTCCCAACGACATTGATCCAGATCAATTTCAAGATATGGTCAACCACATTTCATCTCTGCTATCTCTCTCCTTTTCTACAGAAGATGACATATCTATTACTCACCCTCATAATCTAGCTTTACACATTAAAGTTCTAGTCTACCACACCTGCGTCCGTCGAGTCCTGATAGACAATGGTGCAAGGTTAAATATTGTTTCTTTCAATGTCATACAATAGTTGGGTTTGTCAAAATTTGATGTGGATTCTAAGAAGAAGATTACTATAAAAGCTTACGATGAAGTGGAAAGATCTTCCAAAGGTCTTGTCACGCTGTCTGTTTGAGTGGGCCCTATCATGAAAGATATTAGCTTCCAAGTATTGGACATCCCACTCGCATATAACATTCTTTTGGGTCATCCTTGGATCCATGACATGCAGGATGTTCCTTCCACTTACCATCAGTGCATCAAATTTCCATACAATGGCACTAAAGTTGTGATTCCTCGAGACCATACTATTGCTATTAATGCTCTTGCTACTGCTGAAAAATTTGTTCCTCACAATGAACCTTCTATTGATTCTAGTATGTCTCTAGTTGTTGTTGAGAAAACACTTAAGATGATGAGCCTTGGTATGGGTGAATATATGCTAGATTCCTTTTCTTCTATACCTGTTTCTCCTCGGTCATATGGGAAACCTTCTAATAAGATGAAGCCTTCCACTTTTTCTATGATGATCTTTGATACTTTTGTTCCTTCATCCATTCCTTTAGAAGTAGAAGAACAAGCTATTCAAGAGTGGATCTATAGAGAAGATGAGGGTAGGATGGAAAATGCTCTCCTTGATCATTCCAGAAATACTCCCATGCTCAGTAATTCAGACACAGATATAGATGAGTCACTACTACACACTATGGCGCAAATGGGAGATGATCTTCCTTCTACTTCATTTCTTTGGGGAGAAGAATGTATATCTACTAATGATATGGTTGAGGCCTCTATGTCTAGAACCTATGTGCCTAAAGAATCGTTGAACTATGATAGACAACATCACAACATTGCATGGCTACTACAAAGAGGTGATCTATCACATAACAACATGAGTATTTCTACTTCTCAACATCTTAAGCCTCTTCTAGAAGATTCTTCCATGACAAATATGGATGTTGATGTGGTTCATACTTATGGTGACCAACCCGACATATTTGATGAGTCTTGCATAGGGTCTGACAAGTTTAATCCATGTATTGCTTTAGTGGATCATGTTGGTCTTTCTATGACAAGTCTAGATCTTAACACTTTTGGAGTTTACCCTATAGGCTTGACCTCTCTTGTCACCAGAGATGACATCCATCACATAAATGCTATTGAACCAATCACTTCATTTCATCTCACATCAACACCTATTACTTCTTCCACCAATGAACTAGCAACAAAAAAGATTGAATCAGAAATCAAGCATCACAATCATAAAGTCAAATGAAAAGAGAAATGGTCAGATGGAGAGAAGACCACATTGTGACAGTATTTGCACCTAAGAAAAGTAAAAATAAAAATCTGCTCAAGAATACTGATTATCAAATAAAAGATGACAAGTTGATTCTCTACAAAAAAATGGTGCACTACTTCAAGCATGATCTCACATCTGTTACACTTCAGCCCATTCCTAGAGCTGAGAACAAAATTGCTAATGCCTTGGTTACTTTGACATCCATCTTACAAATGAAAAATCATAAATTCACTTCAAGTTGCAGGTGGACAAATTACACTATCCTGCTCACAAATATTACAATCCTACCATCTTTTCATGTCTTCCACCTCATATTCCTCTTGAAAATCCACCATGCCATTCTTCTTGCCATCCCTTTCACATTGCCTTTGTCTCTAGTGACTTGTATAGGAAGGGTCTAGACGAAACTCTCCTTAAGTGTCTAGAAATAGAGGAGCTAGAAAAAGTGCTAGCTGAAATCCACGATGGCATATGTGGATCACATTTTAACAATCCTCCACTAGCTCAGACATTTCTTAGGGCTGGTTATTATTAGTCAAATTGGTTGAGACCTCCTATCATCACAGTTGTAGCATTTGGGCCTCGGGCCTATCAGTTCTCTACATCAGAGGAAATAGATTCTTGATGCCCATTTCTGTCTAGGGCATTCTTTGTACATACTTTATGATCCTGAAAAAAATCCAAAAAAATTCATATATGATGCTAAAAAAATCCTTTAAAAGTATAAAAAGTACTGAAAAAATGAGCATCGTAGTGAAAACCTAGCAATAGGTGCTTTGATGTATCACCAAAAAAATTAAAAAAATTAAAAAAAATTGAAAAAGTGCCTTGGTGAAAACCTGGAAACAAGTGCCTTGGTAGCAAAAATACAAAAAAATTATAAAAAGTCCTAAAAAAATCTATCAAGTGGTGAAAACCTGGAAATAGGCGCTGCTTGAGACCCTTGCACCTATGTCTATCAGTCTTTCATGGTGCTCCTTCACTCCACTTCTTGCTTTGCCTCTCCTAGTCTGGAATCGACTCTTGTGTTAGTCTAGGGGGGCATACATTGTTTTAAGCTTATCTTGGGTCTCTTTGTGTGTCTGGGTTCCTTAGGCACCTCACAAATGGTGTTTTTCAACACCACCCCAACTATGTTTTTCAACACTACCCTAGCGTCGAGTGTTTCTTAACACTTATCAGATATCCTACCCGTCATCTTGGATGATGTGATATTTCTCATTGGCAGATGCGATACTCAAAGTTTGACTCAATGACCTACACACACACACTTGACTTGCTAAGATTTGTTTGACTTTATTTCTTTGCGTGCTGTCTATGCTGATTTTTTTTTGTTTAGTGTTCTTCCCCTATGATTGTTTTTGATGATGCATAGCTAGAAGACTAAGGGAATGAGAACATGTTTTATTGCTTTTTCTACTTGTGGATATATTTTGTTGGTCCTGACTGTCATTAAGCATTTATGCTTGTTCCACTTGACACTAGGGATTGACAAGGTATTATCCTTGATTGTTTTGCGAGTGCATGCTTCTAGTTATACTGACTTTCATGTGTCTTGATACAATTATAATCTCACCATAGCAAACTTAGGTAATCTCACTGCATTAGTCATCTTGACCTCCATGTCTTTGATGCCTAGGTGAGATTCCCACATTTCTATCTGATAAAGATCATATTCATATCCACATAGTTATGCTAGTGTGTATTGTATGATCTTCTGACACTACCTAATGCTTGATGATGATAATTAGATGTCTATTGGCTTTGTAACCTTGCAAGTAAACCACTTTTCATGTAGCTTACATTCTTAGGTTCATGTTAGTTAGTTTTTCATCTTACATCTGGAGAGAGCTCTCCTTTATCTTTCATGGCCTTGTTCATCAACTGCGTTCACCTTTCACTTCTTCCCAATCATGTCTTTCATTTCTGGTCTTTCATATCATGTCATTTTCTATTCATTTCAGGATCGAAACTAAAATCTGAGTTCACCTTGATCATCCAAATCACCTTTTTCCCCTCTTCCACATAGTTGGCTGACCTTTTGAGGCCTTATCCTTCAATCTTCGCTGGGGCATTCTTCACCTCTTCATCCCCATCTCTCTCACCTTCCATTCTTTCATTCACTTTCAAATCTCAAGTTCAAATTCTTCCCCTCCATGGTGTTTTCAGGTTGAGGGACCGCTTGGTTCATGCCCCGGGTCCCATTTGTGGGGCATATCTTCACTGCTTAATGGTTATTCTATTCTCTCTCTTTGATTATGATTTCTAGTGATTTGATCATGTTGCTCTTGCTTTTGCATTCCTTGGATTTCACTTTCGATCCCAAGGGGGCAGACACATCATATCTTATTAGCTATCTCTTTCCTAAGTGTTCAGTACTATAACTACTAGGCTGACCATGCAAGATTTTCTATCTCTCTGCACTTCATTCTTTGGAGTCAGATCACTATTTTCTTGCCTTCTTGGCTATCTCTTACTTTCTTGGCTGATCTGAGTTGCTTTGTGATCCCAAATCGATCTCACATTTCAACTTCATTCTTTGACTACATGTGTTCCTAGATTGATCACACATTAGTCAAAGAGGGGCAAATGTATACACCTAAAAATGGTCATCTAGACTATTAGCCCCTTTTGCTAATTCATAAATTGCTTATTCTTGATCAAATCCTAGTTTTATCATTTATTCAATTATTTTCTATGGGCTAACCATTTTATCCTAAGTTTTTATTTATTTAAAAGGAATATTTCCTCCCCTTTTAAATAAATAAAAGCCCCCATTTTTCCTCTTATCCTAAGTTGCACAAATAAAGCATTATTATAAAAAGGGAAAAAACACTTTTTGTCTCATATGGACACAAAAGTCAACTCCTATTTTTCTATTGGAGGATACTTGTGCACATGGATTTCTCCTCTTTCAAGCTCCACCCTTGATTAAGACTTTTGCCTCTTAATCTCCATGGTCCATTCCTCCTCATTTCTTATAAAAGGAGAGCTCTCTTGTTCATTTTCATATCTTAGGTTTTTATGCTAATATTATGCTGCAGGTTTTCTAGGTACATTTGGAGCTTTTGAAGATTTGGAGCATTCTTGGCTTTTGCATCTACATGTTATCATAGTTTCACTTCTTGCAGTATCATGGCATTCTTAGCTTAGATTTCCTTTATGCTTTAGATTAGTTCATCTAGCTTAACTAGGAGGCTTTGTAATACTTGCATCTTTCATTTTCATAGCTTAGCTTGCATTTCCATTTCTAGCTTGCATTGCATTCTCATTTGATTCTTGAGGATATTGGCATTCTTGCCCTTGTCTTTATTGAATCTCCCATTGTATTGTTTACTAGCAAGGTTATAGGCTAAATAGCTCTAGCTGAGAGCATTCTTAAGACCCTTGCACTCCATGCCTAGGGAGCTATGGATCGATTTTTGAGACCTCATTCTGGAATGTTCTTGAATGTAAGGATTCATAGAAGTGTGACACAATTTTAGCACATAGGGGAAAACACCAGGATAAGTCCAAGACTGAGAAAAGATATTTTCATATGTTACTAATAAAAGAGCAGTGAATAAATAAGTGATCCACCATTTCTTCCTCAAATATACATAGAACACACTTGTTGGGGATCTAGAGTCCACACTTGATGAGATTGTCAATAGTGAGGATAGAATTCTGGAGCAAGAGCTAGAAGAAGACATTGATTTTAGACGTAAGGCCTAGAATCTAGGCTTTAGCCCATAGTGGATTAGCTTCATGGATTTGAGGTATTTGCAAGGAATAGGCAGAGGCCATTGTGTAGATACCATTAGGAGAATCTTCCCAGATGATCTCATCTTGAGCAAAAGATAGAGAGACCGCATTGAGGGCTTTCATCAGAGGAATCAGATCTTGTGAAATTTGGGAGAGATCCATCCAATTTCCATCCATTTTGTAGTTTCTAACTTTGGGGCCATAAAATTGAGTGCAAATGTGTCTCCAAGCATAGAAGGTCTCAAAATCTCTCAAAAAGCCCATCTGGAGTGATTTGTCATTCCAGAAGTTGACAGGTTGTCCATTCCTAATCTTCCATTTAGCTCTGGATTTAGCCAACTCCTTAGCATTGAGGAGACCATTCCATATAATAGATCCTTTTGGGGAATCTATCTCTTCAAAAAGGCAATTTATAGAGTTGTGTATTAGGTATTTTTCTTCAATGATGTCCTGCCACTCACCTTTGTTGTTGTCTTAAATTCCTTATTCCAAGACCACCAACTTTTTTAGGGTGACAAACTTTCTCCCGGGAAATAAGAGGGATACACTTTTGTTCCCCAATGCCCAAGAAAAGGAATCTTCTTTGTATTCTTTCCATAACCTCCACAACTTTATCAAGAATGGAAAAGAGGCTAAGAGTGTAGGTTGGGAGGTTTTTTAATGTTGATTTGACCAGTTGAATCTTTCTTGCCTGACTGAGGGAGACCCCTTTCCAACCAACAAGCTTCCTGTTCAATCTTTCTATTAGTTTATTCCAGAAGGCTTCTAGAGGTTTGATGCCTAAGGGAAGGCCCAGATAAGAGGATGGAAAGGTGTTAATACCGCATCCCAAAATGTTTTCTATTTTCCTCTATCTTCCCTTTGGGGTGTTGACAAAAGAAATGGAGCTTCTATTCCAATTAATGGATTAACAAATTGCTCTAATGTATTCATTTAGGAGATCCTTCACCACTTTAGCTTCTCCCACCAAAGCCTCTCCACCAAGGATGGTGCCATCCACAAATTTTTGGTGCATGAAAATATTCTTACCTAAAGAGCAGTTGATCCCTTTTAGAAGCAAAGATGAGTCTTTCTAGACACTGAGTGAGGATAAAGAAAAGAACTAGGGAAAGGGGGTCCCATTGCCTTAGGCCCCTAGTAGGCTTGAAAAAGGAAGATAGGGAGCCATTAATCATAATCACCAGAGAAGGGGTAGAGATAATTTGTTGGAGAATCTTGCAAGTATGGGCCTTGAATCCAAAAGCTTCAAGGACATTAAGATGAAATTGCCAGTCTACCTGATTGTAAGCCTTAGACAGATCAAGCTTGAGAATAAATCCTTCCCTTTTCCCAGCTTCTAAGGAGTAGATAACTCTGTGCACCATCATTATGGAATCCAAAATCTATCTTCCTAGCATGAAACCCGATTGCTACTGTGAAATCAGAGAGGGGAGGACTTTGAGAATCTTGGAAGTTATGACCTTTGAAATGATCTTTAAGAAAGAGTTGCAGAGAATGATGGGTCTAAAGTGCTTGAAAGAATCCTCTCTTGTAGACTTGGGAATCATCACAAAAAAGTAGCATTCAGCTCTTTGAGGAGATTTTTAGAACCAAATAATTCCTGCACCACTTTGACCACATTCTAGAATTGATGAAAAAATAACATAGGTAAGCCATCAGGGCTAGGGGCTTTATCTCCAGGAAGAGAGTCTAGGGATCTCTTCACTTATTTCATGTACAGAATTGAACATAAGGATTTATTTTGGCTTTCTGTAATAAATTTCAAAATGTTATTGAGGAGTTTAATCTGATCTTCCTTAGATAGCTTCTAGTCTTTAGAAATGAGAGAGGAAAATTAAGAAATAGCTTCCTTTGTGATGTCCTTGTCCTCCTTCAGGGCTTGATCTCCATTCTTTATGTTTCTTATCCTATTAGCGGCTCTATGTCTCATTGTGGAAAGGTGAAAGAAGCAATTATTTTGGTCTCCTTCCTTAAGCCAAATGGACCTTGATCTCTACTTCCAAAAAATTTCCTCTTGCCTAATGATATTATGGTATTCTAATAGGATATATTTCTCCTTATTTTATCTTTCTTCATCATACCTCTATTTTTGGATTTCAGCTTGAATAAGGTTAAGATCATTAAGAGTCTTGTCTTTGGAAGTAAAGATATGACCAAATTCATCTTTGATCCTATTTTTGACATTGAATTTGATATTCCTTATCTTTTTTATCACTCTAAACATAACAGTTCCCTCTAGATCAATGTTCCACCATTCTTTAATTTTATTAAGAAGATTTGGGTGGAAAGTCCACATTTTGTCAAATCTGAAGGGTAAGTTCCTTTTCTTTGTGATCTGGTCTAGGGAAAGAGAGATAGGAGAATGATCAGAGACTACTCGAACCAAAGCAGAGAGGCTGAGAGAATAGTGATTCAACCAATCCAGCAAGATCAGGGCACAGTCCAATTGGACTTGGATGTAATCCTTATAAACACACCTATTGGACCAGGTGATATCAACTCCTTGGAGGTCCATGTCGAGAAGAGCCTGGTAGAGCTAGGTCATTGATGAACTCCATTAAGTCTTTCCTGCTTTCCATGTCTAAGGCAATCCCTCCCTATTTTTACCCTTCTTTTAGGGGATTATTAAAACCCCCCATAATAATGCCCTTAGATAGATTTAAGGAGGGTAGGGTAGTTTTGATCTTGTTCCAGTAGACCTTTCTATCATTTTTAGAATTAGGAACATAAATATTAAATATGAACTAGCTTTATTATCTTTTATTTTAGTAAATTGCATAAGAAGAAGCTTACCTCCTTCATAGATGATGTCAACTCTGAGATGGTTATGTTGGAAATCTATCTATAATAGAGTATATGACTAAGATATAGTGTTGTCAATATGGAAACAAAGTCATATAGCAGTTTGGAGTAAGCGCACTAAGTGTAAAGATCAGAATTCAGTTAAGTGTTGAAGACTAGATAGTTAACAGAGTACCAGAGACTCAGAGCATTAGTGCACATGTGTATGGATGAATTATGGTGTGTACCCTAGAAGTTAAGCTTGTTAGACTATCCTTATGCTTAGTCTAAGAGTGCATAAGTAGATATGTAAAGATGTGTAAGTTACAGTCAGTTGAAGTTGCACAGCCAGTGTGTGCCAGTAGTGAATGGAGCATGGAGCCGATAGTGACTATTTTGGTTTGTGATTATAATGTAATGTTGTAGAGGCTATGCACCCATTGTATTTAGGTTTCTGACATATGTACACGTATAATTTTAAGCATGCTTAAGCCGATTCACTTGGAAGCATTGTCTGTAATTAATTATAGGGCCGACTTAATTGGTTTGTTTGTATGAGCATATAAATATAAGATGCACCCATTACAAATGGTATGTAAGTTGAAATAGAGTTGTGACAAGAAGAGCAGAGGTATGCAACATTAGCATATGATGTATTAGATGGTAGAGGTCAAAGCATGAGTGCACCAAAGGAACTGATATGATAAGCAATGTCATAGTAGTAGTTCACCCAACAGATATAGTGTGTATCTGATAACAGAAGGTTGTAGCCTTCATCATTTAAGCAATGAGCTCTAGGATAGTGAGTCCACTCCCCTAATAGGGATCATTGTAAAAGACTCCTAATAGGGTCTGACCCTTAACCAGGTCCACTATACTAAAAGCATTTTAAAGCTACTCCTAATAGGGTAAAGGATCTTCTAGCAAGGATCACAAAACACTAATGCATAATATTAGTGGGTATCAAGTCCCACCGGGGTTTTTACCATATTGGTGTCATGTTTTATTCTTATGTTTCATGTTTAATTCAATACTTAAGCATTTAAAGTTAAGCATAAATATTAAAGAGAAAAGTTAAAGCTTAGTGAATACTAATTCACACCCCCCCCCCCTTCTCAGTGTTCCCAGTCCTAACAATTGGTATCAGAGCTCTAGTCCTTAGCATAGAAGTTTAACAACTTGAGGAGATCATGGAAAAAGTAGATATGAAACATTTGAAGAAGAATCTTGAAGAAGTTCTTGAAGACCTAGACTGTTCAAAAAGATAAATTGAAGAACTAAAAGAAAAAGTCAGTGATGCTCAATTAGTTATCAAAAGACTAAGAAAGGATTTGAAAGGATGCTCTAACAATGATATTTAAGAAAAAATCAAGAAGTTGAATGAAGAAAATGCATCCCTTTTAAGTCATCTTGAAGAATTTGATGAAAAACTAATGAACAATCAAGATGTCTACAATGAACAAGTCAAGGAGTGTTAGAAAGTAAAGATCCCCAAGATAACTGAGAGGGGGGGGTGAATCAGTTATCAGATAATTTAACCATTCAACTTCTTTAAACAATATAATCAATGTACTAATCAACCATAGAAATATAACCATACACAATTGCACAATAACACAAGATATGTTGACTAGGGAACATCTTGAAAAGAGTAAACCCTGGTGGGAATGATGCCCACAAAATGATGCACTAATATGAAAGTTCCTTGTTAGAGGATGGACCTTGTTAGAAGTCTTATGAAATACATTTAGTACATATAAATCCCTATTAGGAGACTTTGAATCCCTGTTAAAAGATTCTAACCCGGTTAAGAGTTTATGGAAGACAAAAGGACCCATTGCCCAAACAGCTTCAAGGCAAGATCTCTGAGCCCACTGTCCAAAAGATCTTAGAATTATTCAATAGAATAATATGAAATATATTACCTCCTTCACACTGTGCCAAAACTGCACTCTCTGCCACACAAGATCATAATTCCAGATCTCTGTACTCACAAGTCTTCCTTCATCATTGAATTAGCTCTTTTCTTCACTTCATGCATATATTTGCATCTCAACCTTCATAGTAGATATTAAAACAAGGAAAAAATTCCTTCTTATATACCAAACTCAAATAATTACAAATGAGTCGGTCCTCAATTACAAAATAATAAATTCTACATGCTACACACAAAATTTCACATAAAACTGTCGGCTTCCAGATACTGTAACTTTCTCCAAACATATCTTCAAAGTTTGTGCTATGAACCAAATCATCATTAATGAGTCTCCAACATCCCTTTAACTGTGCAAAATCAGATTCCATCCCAGCTAAGAGATATCCTCCGATTTCCAAAAATCACTTCACAGAAACACTGTCTAAACACTGCTTTTACCAAAATGCTCATAACTCTCACAAATGAATGGATTTCTTTTTGCACTATTAACCATAGGTTAATAACACACCAAAGAACATACCATCAACTGTGCAAAATCCAATCTTCAATACAACATGTGTGCAAAACAAAACTGTACCTGCTTCCTGCTAATATCCAGAATATCACTCTGTTGACATCAATGACAATCCCAGTCATGAATGCAACAACAAATGATACAAAATGACTGCCAAAATACTTTGCATTCATTCCTAATAATCTCCCCCATTGGAATTGATGGAAACATAGATGAAAAACATCCAATGTTCCAAAAATCTAATACTGCAACATCACTGCAAAATATCAAATTAAATCTTGCTTCATTTTCCTATTCAACTCTCTCATACAATCCACAATGTTTTTCATGTATATCTCTCCCCCATTGACATCAATGACAAAAATTCCATCACTAAGTCAACAACAACTTAATGTCAAAAGACACTTTTCAAAAAAATACAATAACAAGAGTCCTCATGACTCATCTCATAAACTCCCCCATAGAGGAAGTTCCAACATCCAATCCAGAAGAAAGATAGGGCTCATATACCACTGGATGGATGCAATCATCTACATCAATTCTCAAAAACAAGTTGGGGCATAACCCCAAGCATACCTCTCAGATACACAAATGTATCCTTAGGTAAAGCTTTTGTAAATATATCTGCTATCTGTTCCTTTGTGCTTATGTACTCTAATCTTACTTCTTTTTTTGCAACTTTCTCTCTTACAACATGATACTTGATCTCAATATGTTTAGTCTTAGAATGTAAAATAGGATTTTTTGACATACTCACTGTACTGGTGTTATCACAATGTATAACAATAGGCTCATCAAATTTTATTCCAATATCTTTCAACATCTTCTTCATCCAAACAATCTGATTACAATTATTTGTTGCTGCAACATATTCTGCTTCTACTGTACTTTGTGAAGTACAATTTTTCTTCTTACTTAACCAAGAGACCAATTTTCCTCCAAGAAAAAAGGCTCCACCACTGGTGCTTTTCTTGTCATCAACGCTACCTCCCCAATCTGCATCAGTATAGGCACATAAAGTAAAATCATCAGAATTCTCATACCATAATCCATAATTCATTGTTCCTTTCAAATATCTTAGTATCCTCTTTACTACTGCATAATGTGATTCTCTAGGTTCTTCTTGAAATCTTGCTACAATCCCAACTAAATGTGCTATATCAAGTCTTGTATGTGTCAAGTACTGCAATCCTCCAATCATAGATCTGTACTTTTTCTGCTCAACTGTTGGTGTCTCATCTTTGCTAGATAACTTATGTCTAGTTACCATAGGTGTTCCAACAGGTTTAGAATCTTCCATTCCAAATCTTTTCAATAAGTCATTCAAATACTTAGTCTGACTTACAAATATACCTTCCTTGCTTTGTGTTATCTGTAATCCAAAAAAATATTTCATTTCTCCAATCATGCTCATCTCAAATTTAGTCTTCATTTCATCTGCAAATTTGTCACTAGCTTCATCTTCTCCTCCAAAGATAATATCATCAACAAATATAACTATAACCAACAAACCATTCTCAATTTCTTTTGTGTATAAGTTACCATTTGCTGTTCCTTTTATAAATCCCAATTTCAATAAATACTTATCCAATATTTCATACCAGGTTCTAGGTGCTTGTTTTAATCCATATAAAGCTTTCTTTAACTTACATACCATATCTCCTTCTTGTGTCAAAGGAAAACCTTCAGGCTGCTCAATGTAGACTTCTTCTTCCAATTCACCATTAAAAAATGTTGATTTCACATCCATCTGATACACTTTGAATTTCTTGTAAGCTGCGTATGCTAGAAACATTCTCACTGCTTCAAGTCTCGCCACAGGTGCAAAAGTTTCTTCATAGTCAATTCCTTCTTGTTGTGAATATCCTTTACATACCAATCTTTCTTTGTTTCTTATCACTTCTCCTTTTTCATTCATCTTGTTTATGAATACCCACTTTGTTCCAATCACATTCTTGTCTTCAGGTCTAGGGACCAATTCCCATGTCTTGTTTTTTTTAATCTGCTCTAGTTCTTCTTTCATAGCATTAATCCAATGTTCATCTTCACAAGCTTCATTAGTAGTCTTAGGTTCAATTTGAGAAATAAAACATAAATGTACCTTATTTCGAGTCAAAACTCCTCTATCTAAACTTCCAATAACTTTCTCAACAAGGTGATGTCTTGAAGTATACCTGTTAGGTGTCATAGTTACCGATCTTTTTCCAACTATAGATTCTTCTCTACTTTCTTCTTTGTTTTCTTCTCTATTTTCTTCTTTGTTTTCTTCAGTATGACTTTCATTTAGCAAATCACTGTTAGTTTCAAAAAATAATTCTGCATTTTCAATGTTAGGCTGAGGTTGTGCTTCTCCATCAGATTCACAATCAAGCATTCTTTCCTAAATTTTAAACTTCTCATCAACTTTTACATTTTCACTTTCAACAATAGTCTTAGTTCTTTTGTTATAACATCTATATACTTTTCTTTTTAAAGAATATCTAAGAAATATTCCTTCATCACTTCTAGGATCAAACTTTCCTATATCATCATCTCTCTTTATATAACATTTACTTCCAAAAATTCTAAAATACTTAACTAAGGGTGCATGTCCAAACCATAATTCATAAGGTGTCTTGTTTGTATCTGCTCTAATTTGTACTCTGTTCATAGTGTATACTACTGTGTTCACTGCTTCTCTCCAAAAAGTCTTAGCCAAAACATTTTCAAACAACATAGCTCTTGCTGCTTCAGTTATTGACCTGTTCCTTCTTTCTGCAATACCATTTTGTTCTGGTGTTCTAGGAGCTGAAAGTTGTCTCTTAATACCATTCATTTCACAAAAGGTGTTAAACTCTCTAGATGTAAATTCACCACCTCTATCAGATCTTAGATACTTAATCTTCATTCCAGATTCATTCTCAATTTTGCTTTTCATGATCTTAAATTTATCAAATGCTTCAAGTTTTTCTTTCAAAAATGCAACCCGCATCATCCTTGTAAAATCATCAACAAGAATCATACAATACCTTTCTCCATAGAATCCTCTAGTCCTAGTAGGACCACTCAAGTCTGTATGAACAATCTCTAGCTTCTCTATCGATGTGAACTTCTTGTTGGGAAATGAACTCCTTTTCTGCTTTGCCATCATACATTCTTTGCAAATCATGTTAGTAGGTTTCATAATTCTAGGTAAATCTCTTACCGCAAGTGTAGTGCTCACCTTGACAATATTATCAAAGTTTATATGACAAAACCTTTTATGCCATAGCCAACTGTCATCAATCTTAGTTAGCAAACATGTCATCTTAGTAGGATTCAACTGAAATACATTACCTCTGGTTCTAGATCCTTTTCCAATCAGATTTCCATCTTTATCTTTTATCACACAAGTTTTCTCAGCAAACCAAACTTGATAACCCTTATCAGCCAATTGTCCAACGCTTAGTAGATTATGTCTCAATCCATCAACAAAGTAAACATCATCAGTGTTAGTCTTTCCATCAAGAGTAATAGATCCTATACCCTTAATCAAATAAGGTGCATTGTTACCAACCCTAACAATTCCTCCAACATAATTATCTAACTTAACAAACTTTCTTTTATCTCCAGTCATATGATGTGAACAACCACTGTCTATAATCCAAACAAATTTCTTTTCAACTTGTGAAACTAATGCTTTTTCTTCCCTTTTATTAGATTTAGAACTTTCTTCTTTAATTGCTACAAATCCTATTTCTCAAAGTTATCATTATCACTGTCACTTAAATGTCTTTCAATTCCTGCTTCAAGATCTTCATCATTTGCATAATAACATTCTTTAGATCTCCTAGGTTTAAAGTTTCTTCTATACTTCTTAACTCTTTTAAGACATTTAGATGCAAAATGACCATATTGTTGACAAGTCCAACATTTAAATATTTTCTTACCATCTGGTTCTCTTTTTACAAGTAATGCAATACCTTCATCAATCTTCTTATCTTCCTCAGAATTAGAGCTACTACTACTGGCATTATCTCCATTCACACTAGTACTTCTTTTAGGTCTAATGTTAAGAGCACTGAATTCTATTTCCATTCTAGGTAGCTCTCCTGATAATCTCAAGTTCATCTCTTATGTTTCTAATCTTCCAAGAAGAGTCTCTCTTGAAAAGTTTGATGTACAAGGCTTTATTCCTATTACAATCTCAGACATCCTACCAATATAGCTTCTAATAGATTCATCTTCCATCATTCTGATATCTTCAAATGCATAAATCCAATTATGTAATCTAGCCTTCTTTGCATGTTCATCACCTTCAAAAGTAGAATGTAAAGCTTTCCAAATTGCATGAGATGTTTTCAAACATCTTACTTGACTATATTCATTCTCTAGTAGTGCTGACAGAAGTGCTTCTCTTGTAAGTATGTTACACATGAATAGCTCTAGTTCATCTTTAGTTCCTACCTCTAGATTGTCTTCCTCAATGATAGTCTTCTCATTCTTTGTAATCAACCAATAACTTGGTCCTAAACACAATAGATGAGTCTTCATCTTTTCCTTCCAGCTATCAAAATTTACTCCATCAAACTTAGGGCTTTCTTTTCTGAAATTCACCATGGATCTCCTTAAGTTGTTAAACTTTTCTTTCAAGGACCTCCTGCTTTGATACCAATTGTTAGAAAGTAAAGATCCCCAAGATAACTGAGAGGAGGGGGGGGGGGGGGTGAATCAGTTATCAGATAATTTAACCATTCAATTGCTTTAAACAATATAATCAATGTACTAATCAACCATAGAAAGATAACCATACACAATTGCACAATAACACAAGATATGTTGACTACGGAACCTCTTGAAAAGAGTAAACCCTGGTGGGAATGATGCCCACAAAATGATGCACTAATATGAAATTTCCTTGTGAGAGGATGGACCCTATTAGGAGTCTTATGAAATAATTTTAGTACATATAAATCCCTATTAGGAGACTTTGAATCCCTATTAAAAGATTCTAACCCGGTTAAGAGTTTATGGAAGACAGAGGACCCACTACCCAAACAGCTTCAAGGCAAGATCTCTGAACCCACTATCCAAAAGATCTTAGAATTATTCAACATAATAATATGAAATATATTACCTCCTTCACACTATGCCAAAACTACACTCTCTGCTACACAAGATCACAATTCCAGATCTCTGTACTCACAAGTCTTCCTTCATCACTGAATTAGCTCTTTTCTTCACTTCATGCATATATTCACATCTCAACCTTCATAGTACATATTAAAACAAGGAAAACATTCCTTCTTATATACCAAACTCAAATAATTACAAATGAGTCAGTCCTCAATTACAAAATAATAAATTCTACACGCTACACACAAAATTTCACATAAAACTGTCGGCTTCCAGATACTGTAACTTTCTCCAAACATATCTTTAAAGTTTTCATTGTGAACCATGTCATCAGTAATGAGTCTCCAACATCCCTTTAACTATGCAAAATCAGATTCCATCCCAGCTAAGAGATATCCTCCGATTTCCAAAAATCGCTTCATAGAAACACTGTCTAAACACTGCTTTTACCAAAATGCTCATAACTCTCACAAATGAATGAATTTATTTTTGCGCTATTAACCATAGGTTAATAACACACCAAAGAACATACCATCAACTACAAAAAATCCAATCTAAAATACAACATGTGTGCAAAACAAAACTGTACCTACTTCCTGCTAATATCCAGAATATCACTGTGTTGACATCAATGACAATCTAAGTCATGAATGCAACAACAACTACTACAAAATGACTACCAAAATAATTTGCATTCATTCCTAACAAGGAGAACCTACAACTCAATGAAGAACTAAGAGAATCTAACTTGGAAATCTTGGAGCTAAGGAATATCAAGGAAAGTTTGAAATCTGAATTGAAAGAAGCAAAGAATCATATTGACAAATTGCACACCAGTTCTTATCTGATAGAATCTTAGTTGTATGCAAGAAGAGCCAAGGGAGACACTAGATCTGTATTGGATACAATGAAGCACAAAACTAGATTGACAATATGGAAGCAAGAAAGGGCACACATAAGGACACTACCAATACTGAGAAGACTGAAGATCAAACTAAAGACAATGGTAAACCTCATAAGAATGAGCGCAAGCCTAGAAAATGCACTTGTTTTTCATGTAACAAGCCTAGACATACTACAAGGAATTGTACAGAGGTAAGACCTTTTAATGGTTATTGTTATTCATGCAATAGATTTGGTCATAGAGTATAAAATTACAAGACTAGCAAGAAAAATAGGATTCAGCATGACCAAAGAAATTAGAATTAGACAAATGTAAGCAGCTCTCAGAATGTTACATGTTAGATATGTAACTATAATGGTCACTCTGGTAGAACATTTAAAATGGTGACTCATGTCAATGTGCCAAGGAATAATAGACCTCCAGTGATTTGTCACACTTGTAACAAGGCTGGACATATCTCAAAATTTTGTAGATCAAGGACGGAAGGTCAGGAAACCCCAAAAAGACCGAAGAACCATTTTTGGATCCTGAAGCAGAAGTCAAGTTTGTGAAGGCCTCAGAAGATGCGAGTTTGATTTAGTTAGAAGAAAAGAAGGATAAGGTTGAGGAGAATGTATTGGATGCATCCCAAGAGGATGCACCCTCTACATCTGCATGAATAGCCCTCAGGGTCATAGGGGGAGCTAATTTAGCTCTAGACCCCTGCATGGCTGGTATACTCACTTCTAAGTATGTGCCTTTGGACTTAAGCTTTTGGATTGTAGTGGAACCTTTGTGCATGAGCACACATGCTAATTGTTAGCGGAGCTCAAGTTTGAAAATTTGAAGTGACAGCCTAGTTTACGTGAGTTGCATTAATGGTGGAATTCTTGATTTAAGTACACAAAAAGTTGTATGTTCACTCATTGCATTCATATTCAGAGTGATTGGAGAGTAGAAGAGCCTTGGAAGTTGTTGTAAAGGTTTGAAGATTGAACTATCAGTATTTGTAGTGTTTCTAATCAATTGTAGAAACCCTAGCTCATTGCGCTAATTTAGAATCCTTCAGAATATCTCAGAGATCATTTGGAAAGCATTTATCAAGTAAGTCATGGACACTCCTATTGTTTATGATGTTGCTAAAAAGAAGAGATATGTTTTCAAGAAGCATCCATTCAAGTAAACCCTAGATGATTTAGCAGGAGTATTCTCCCACATGCCAATGGGCGTCATGCATGTAGAATACATAAGGGCTTACATATACTGTAAGAAGGAACCTATTGGAATAGATAGGTTAAGGGCGTACATGGACACAATGTTGAAACTATAAAAAATGTTCATGGATTAATACACCAAATGGAATGATCACCCCATTGTTGAATATGCCACGGCATATGACTTCTATGAGGAAGAATGGATAAAAATCTTGTTGAGCAGAATCCATGATGATTTGTTTTGGATTGGAGATGTACCAGTAAGAATCACATGAGACTTGATTCATGAGATGACAGGTCTCTCTAAGACAAGCGTCATCCTTCCAATGGGTAAGGATGTCAGGAAAATGGTGGAGCAAGTGTGTAAGTCAAGGAGCAATAAGCACGGCATGACTATTGAGCCAATTGAGAAAGCAGACATCAAATTGATGTCAATGATACTGGGTTACAGATTTCAACGCACCAACAGGGTGAATAGTGTATTTGCGGGCACTATTTTAGTAGCTATCAGAATGGTAAAGGAAGATGGAGAGTTCAACCTATGTGAGATCTTGCATGCACAATTAATAGACAACATCATAGACATCAAACATGACAAAATAAAGGTATTTAGGTTTGGGTCCCTAATCATCTATATGTACCTTCATATAGTTGGTAAAGTGTCAGACTTGTATCTAGACAAGTCCATTCCAACCATGCCATAGATATCAAACAAAGCATGCACTGAAAGTACCTTAAGAGACTATATAACCTTGGAATTGAAGACCTTCAGAGAAAGGATGTAGATGAGGTATGGGATTCCTGAGAGTATTGTGGAGAAGTATAAAGATACAATATGCTTCATGGTGGAGATTGATACTACTTGTATGGAAGTCGTTGAGCCTAGAACTAAGTGGATTCATCCACTTGGCTATGAGGTCGAGGAACAAGTTCTTGAAGCTTATGCATAGGTACTACTATCAGCACCTAAAGATGATAATGAACCTAGGTGGGGAACCTATGAAGAGAAGACTAGAGAAATTGATGCTAAGTTGAACAGTGCTACAACAAAAAGTAAGGTTGCAAAAGTTACATCAGAGATCTTGAGAATACATGGTGTATCACAAGCAGACCTTGACAAGGCAAGGGAAGAGAAGATTTCCCTAGAATTGAAGAGCACATCAGTAGAAGACGATCAGGAAAATCCTAAGATGAAGAAAATAAAAGTTGAGAAAGGTGATAGTCAGAAGGGTAAAGAAGATAATACTCCTTCTGTGCCCATAATCAGTGATACTATTGGTCCACCAGAGTATAAGCCTATAGCTCAGACGAAGAAAGAAGCCAGCACTAGTCATCCATCCTCACATGCTACAAGGAGCAAGAGAAACACTCAAGCACCTCCTAAGGTAGGATTCAGGCCTAGCCTTAAAGTTTTGCAAACAAGAATTGTTGATGAGGGAAGAATTGATCAAGTAGGGAAACACTATGAATGATACAGTGAGATTGATAAGTCAAAAATACATAATATGACTATCAAACATATGATGAAGTTCAAGAAAATAGTTCTTGAAATGCAAACCTCTATTCTTGATAAAGTTTGGAATATTTTAGAACACCTTAAGAGACAAGCAAATTGTTAGAGTAAAGTATTAATTTTATTAATTAACTTTACTCCCTTCTTAAGATGTCAACTCTTTTTCTTTAGTTGTTTATATTTCAACACACATGCACGAGTTGTTTTAAACTCATGCACTAGTTGTTTTAAATATAAACTTGCATGCATTAGTCATGTAATAGTTAAACTAATTATTACATGCACTAGGGTTTGCCTTTCAAGGCTTTTGATCTCCTTTATAAGGATGATCCATTGGACATTTAATTCATTCATTATTTTGAGGATATTTTCTTCTTTATTTTTTGAGTCAAACTCTTTCCCTCTTCTTGTCTCTACTTCTATGTAACAGGTTTTTGTATGCAGGTGATCTTTGGGTTTTGTGGATTTGTATTGCTCAAATCCTACATGGTATCAGAGTCTAATCTGCTACAACTTGTTCGTGTTTGAAGGATTCAAAAATTAGAAATTCATTTGTTTCAGATTAGGGCTTTTTTTTTTTGTTTTTTATTGAAATTAGGGGGTTCCTCAATTTTGGTGCACTTTGAGCTCAAACAGACCTCACCGTTGAGCTCACAGCACCCAAAAACCCCTATTTCGATCCCAAACACATCAAATTTGGAGAACTTTACATTTTCAGGTATTTTTTGGTACTAGACAGCTTGACATGCTTCTTGAGGTAGAAGCTGTATATACTTGCACGTTTCTCAAGGCAAAATTTTATTTTTTAGACACATAAATCGAGGTAAACATTTTGTTGTCTAGCACGCAAATTAAGATCAAAAAAATTGGCAAGCAAATCGAGGCAAAAATTTGAAAGGCTTGGCACAAATCTCGAGGCACGTATGCGATTTTGAAAAAATATATATATATATATATATATATATATATATATATATATATATATATATTTTGGGTAGTGACAGCCATTTGGCCGTCAAATTTAAGCTTGTTATTTGATGACATCAGCATGCATCATCCTCATTTACACCAATTTTGGGCTCTCTAGCGCACCAGTTGGTATTTTGCTCATAACTTGAGCATACAGTGTCGAAATTGGGCAAACGAGATATCGCTAGAAAGCTGGTTCTGAGACCAATGCTCTCATGGTGGTTAATCTGGTGTTTTTTTGTCATCTATCTTGAATTTTTTTCTATCAAAGTCAGATTCTCTTTCTTACATTCCGTGGGGGCTAATTTGCTCAAATTAGCTCCATTTTTCGATTCAGAAGAATCACTAGAAAGCTCTTCTCGAGCACCATCCAAATTTCTGCCTATTTTCATCAGAATTTTTTCAAGGTACACAAGATTCAAATCTGAATCATTTTTGCTCTTCTCTTGATAAAGCATATCATTCTAGGCTTAGGGGTTCGATATTTGAATTGTAGGGGGGTGTTATTTTCTTGTTTCTATCAGTTAAACCAGATATTTATCAAAACAAAAATCCCTTCTAAAAACTATGGCCAAGACCTCTTATTTTCTAGAACTTCTGACCCCACATAATTATCACACATGGAAAACCGTAATGACATGGCTTCTCCATTCAAAAGGGCTCTAGTCTTGTCTGGATGCAGTGCAGCCAGTATTACAGAGGCCCTTTGAGATCATGCATTATCGAAAGAAGATGGATGAGGCTATGAGGTTAATTTCTTTACAAGTATCAGATAGCTCGCAGTTTCATCTTGATGGGTGTACTACCCCTCTATAGATGTGGGCTAAATTTGAGACATTATTTGGTACCATTAATGAGTTCAGAGCACTTCAGATTGAGGTAGAGCTTACCTCTCTTGTACCTGATTCTTTTCCCTCTATTGAGGACTCTCAGATGAAGTTCAAACAATAGAGATCTTTGTAACATGGATGTGGAAAGCAAAAGACTAATAAAGAATGCATTTATCTGATTATGTCTAAGCTTCAGGGAAACTTTGAGATCTTCTCGTCTACCTTTCATTCTACCATGGATGCTTTGGGACCTACATTCACCATGCCCACTTTTGAGGTGTTTTGTGATCATTTGACTAGAGAGCAGGCCAAGCTTTACTCAGTTGGACTCTCTAATAGGATTAAAGAACCAAGCATTGGTTGCCCAACCATCCAAAGAAAAGTAGAAGCAGAAGCCAAAGCAGATATCATATTCCTCTTCTCAGCACTCTACTGGCCCACCCTCTTCTTCTAACAAGGGGAAATAGAAGATTGAGAGACCTACATGTTCCTATTGTCAGAAGGGAACTCATGATGAGTCACATTGTTTTTAGAAGAAATTTGATGGTTATGAGAAACAGATTGCAGATTTGCAATCTCTTCTTTAGAAGAGCATTGTTTCCTCTCCATCCTCTTCTACCTCACAAGGGACTACTTTTCAGTCTTCTTCCACATCTTTGACATCTAGATAGGGTCATGCATTATGGGCATCCATTGTACCCCCTTCACAGGTCCCTTGGATACTAGATTTAGGTCCTTCTCACCATATGGCATCTTCTCAAGGGGTCTTCTCTATTGTTGAGGCTTCTCCCATTCCTCATATTCTCATGGGGAATAACACTGTCTTGATAGTCTATGAGAAAGGTTCAGTAGGCATTTAGGATGGAACATTTAATGATGTATTGTATGTTCCATCTCTATCTATAAACCTTCTCTTGATTTATCAGATTACACCTAGTGGATCAGGGAAGACAGTTGAGTTCATTACAGATTTAGTCTTCATTCGGGATAGTGGGACAGGAGGCATTGTTGCTATAGGGATAGTTGATCATTCCACCCATCTCTATACCTTATCACACTTTGGTCCACCATCTCCATTTTCAGAGTACAACTCTCCTCTTTTGTGAGAGCCTCATGTGGTGCAGTTAGGTTGCTTGAACTTTTGTATTGTTCCTGAGATCACTGCTATGACTGCCACACCACATCCTGTTGAGGTCTTTTCTCTTCACCAAGATTCTTCTTCATCACTGCCTGACCCTCTAACTCCATTCATCGAGCCACCAGGTACACTTATTGAGGATTCTATAGAGGATGTTCATCTCTACTTTCATGACAGTGTCAGCACACCTATCACACCACGTACATTGGGGATTCCCTTTTAGGATCCTCATGTTTTCTCCTTTGAGCATTAGTTACGCCTTCCAGTTTCACCTCTCATTCAGGGGTTTCCTTGTTTTGTGGCTTTGTTTTTTTTGCATTGGAGTTGCATTGGTTTGATCATTTCCATAGGGGTTCCATCATCCTGGGGGGGCTTTGGTGTCTCATCCCTCTCTCATGGGGGGGCTAGTTGTACTTATGGTTTTGAGAGAGTCTCTTCAACCATTTCTTTTTCTACATTTTTCTATCTCTTTTTAGAGTAGGGTTTTTTTCCCACTGGGTTTTCTCTATTTCTCCATTTTACAGAGATTTGGTTGTGCTGGGTACCTCATCAGGCCATGTTGTCGGGACCATTTTTTTTGCTTTCTGCACTATAGTTTCATTTTCTTTCTTCTTGCATTGTTTGTAGCTACATTGTTGCTCATCTTAAGGGGGGGTGTTAGAGTAAAGTATTAATTTTATTAATTAACTTTACTCCCTTCTTAAGATTTCAACTCTTTTGCTTTAGTTGTTTATATTTAAACACACATGCACAAGTTGTTTTAAACTCATGCACTAGTTATTTTAAATATAAACTTGTATGCATTAGTCATGTAATAGTTAAACTAATTATTACATGCACTAGGGTTTACCTTTCAAGGCTTTTGATCTCCTTTATAAGGATGATCCATTGTACATTTAATTCATTCATTATTTTGAGGATATTTTCTTCTTCATTTTTTGAGTCAAACTCTTGCCCTCTTCTTGTCTTTACTTCCTTGTAACAGGTTTTTGTATGCAGGTGATCTTTGGGTTTTGTGGATTTGTATTGCTCAAATCCTACACAAATGAATAGGATATTAGGATAAGAGAAAAAGTGTTACAAGATAATTTTCTAGTATGTTCCAAAGAAGAAGAAGCACTCATATTGAATTTGGTGAAGCCACACTTGAGAACAAAAATAAGAACTCTACACATTATGAACAAGGACTATGACTTGATAACTCAGGAAATAAAGAAGGATTTTGAGAAGGTACTCTTGGAGCAATAGATAAAACTACCTACTACACCCATCACTTATGCTTCAAATAAGAAAGATAAAGTAGCAAAGACCTCAAATGCACCAATGACAGGTCCTCAGGACTTAGTGCCCATAGTAGAAGCACAATCAGATGTAGAAAAGTCTGCACCCATGACATGATCACACCAGGATAGCACCATTATCATAGATAATGCATAAATATTTGAGGAGGATTTTGTGAGTACTCAAGAAGCAAAGATCTTATGCAGTATTACACCTCACACTCAGCAAGAAGAAGTAATCATAGAAGATATATCTGATAAGAAAGAGGAAGAAAAGGTAGAAAAGAAAGATGAGGATACTTCTATTGGTTTAGTCAAGGTAAAGGAAGAGTTGATGGATAGAACTCCCATCACTCCCTCCTCAGCATTGTTGTCAAGTTTGACACCTAACACAAGCAGTTTGGACTCCTGGAAGGAAGAAGACCTGATTAAGTTTAGCGTCCTAGCCATGGAGAAGGCTAAGGAGAAGCAAGTAATGAGGAATCCCCTCCTAATGGAATTAGTAAATATTTTGAATAGTTTGCTACCAGAGGATTTGAAAGTGGTAAAGGTACATTCAGTTGATGATGTGAGCACAATCATTTCATAGTTCAAAGTCAATTTCTCAAGCCTAGAAGAATTTGCAGCCATAATGGCAGAGGAGAAGTACTTAAAGAAGAGATTCAATGAATTGATGAGTAATTTTGCACTAGACTTAAATTCTCTAAAGTCTGGTCAGACATCCTTGAAGGAATTTGTAAATCAAGGAAGAAAAATCATTGCAGAATCCATGAATCAGGATAAGCTAACTGATGCCCATCTTAAAAAGATTAAAGATGTAGAGGAAATGATTGAAAAGGTGAAGAATTTAGTGCTAGACACATCTAATGATGTGAACATGTGTAGAAATGTCTATCAAGGTCAACTAGACATAATTGAGAAGGTAGAGAAAGAAATGGAGAAGATAAGGTCCAGATAGACTCAATTGAGGAATGTACTTGCGCCTTCCTTAGACATTCTCAGTCAGAACATAAAGGAGATTGATGTGACCATGGTAACCTATGATCAAGAATTGGAAAATATGGAGAAGCTTCAGTATGCACTATGCACCCATCTACAGATAGTCAACTCCTTAATAACTTTTTGGAAGAAGGAGATTCAGAAACTCAAGATTGCATATCCAAATGTTTTCCCTCAGTGAGTATGTATAGTTACAGTTTTTTGATACACCTTTGTCATTAATTTCAAAGGGGGAGTTGTATAGAATATGGAATATATAAGATGTATAGGATGTATAGAAGACAAAAAGTTTTGTGTAAAGGGATAGTTAGAAACTTGGCCATATTCCTTTGTTTCCATGAATGACAAAGGGGAAGATTGTTGGTAAGTTGCCTATAATAAATTATATGACTAAGATATAGTGTTTTCATTATGGAAACAAAGTCATATAGTAGTTTGGAGTAAGTGCACTAAGTGTAAAGATTAGAATTTAGTTAAGTGTTGAAGACTAGACAGTTAACAGAGTACCAGAGACTCAGAGCATCAATGCACATGTGTATAGATGAATTATGGTGTACGTCCTAGAAGTTAAGCTTGTTAGACTATCCTTATGCTTAGTCTAAGAGTGCATAAGTAGATATGCAAAGATATGCAAGTTACAATCAGTTGAAGTTGCATAGCCAGTGTGTGCCAGCAGTGAACAGAGCATGGAGCCGATAGTGACTATTTTGGTTTGTGATTATAATGTAATGTTGTAGAGGCTATGTGCCCATTGTATTTGGGTTTTTGACATATGTACATGTATAATTTTAAGCACTCTTAAGCCAATTCACTTGGAAGCATTATCTGTAATTAATTATAGGGCCAACCTAATTGTTTTGTTTGTATGATAATATAAATATAAGATGCGCCCATTACAATTGGTATGGAAGTACTCTACAGAGTTGTGACAAGTAGAGCAGAGGTATGAAAAGTTAGCATATGATGTATTAGAGATTTTATAGAGGTCAAAGCATGAGCACACCAAAGGAACTGATCTGACAAGCAGTGTCACAGTGATAGTTCACCTAGCAGATATAGTGTGTATCTAATAACAGAAGGTTGTAGCCTTAATCATTTGAGAAATGAGCTCTAGGAAAGTGATTCCACTCCCCTAACAGGGATCATTGTAAAAGACTCCTAACAGGGTCCAACCCTTAACTAGGTCTACAGTACTAAAATAATTGTAAAGCTACTCCTAATAGGTTAAATGATCTTCTATCAAGGATCACAAAACACTAGTGTAAAATATTAGTGAGTATCAAGTCCCACCAGGGTTTTTACCTATTTGGGTTTCCCTATAACCATATTGGTGTCATGTGTTATTCTAATGTTTCATGCTTCATGTGAATATTTAATTTAGTACTTAAGCATTTAAAGTTAAAAATAAAGATTAAAGAGAAAATTTAAAGCCTAGTGAACACTAATTCAGCCCCCCCCCCCTCTCTCAGTATTCCCATTCCTAACAGGTTAGAATTCCACAAAGTCATGAGACCTCCAGAGGCACTGTCAAAATAGGTAGCTGTTTTTTCCATGACTTTACTAAATCTGATACACTCAAGCTTGTCCTTCTGCATCTTAGTTTCCTCAATTAAGAAAATATTAGGTCTGTGATCCCTTATCATGTTTCTCATAACATCTTTCTTGTGTGAGCTATTTAGCCCACAAATGTTCTAGGAAATGACTTTCATTTCTTATTGGAAGTGTAGACTACATGGATAGCCTTCTGAGTCCCATCTGCAATGTTCTTGCTAGCTTCTTCTTTCTTGATCTGGATGGCCCTCTTCTTTCCTACAATTTTTGGTTTGACCCCTACATTTTCTTTGTTTCTGCTTCTGGCAGCTGCAGGGGAGATAGGAAATGGATCTCTACTATTGGATTTCTTCTTATAGTGGATAGTGGTCCAACCCTCCTCTTCTTTGTACTTGGCTAAGAGCTCTTCCATTTTGGTGAATTGGTTAGGGGAGGCTGTTACCATCAGATCTTCCATCTGTTGAAACTTCCTTGAGTCCTACATTCTAGGGCTATGTTGGGAATCTTGAAAGGAGATGCCTCTCTCCAAGCTTTTCTTTAGGATAGAAAGGCCTTCTACTAGGGGGAATCTAGGGAGTCTGAAACAAGGGTAATAGATGTGGTGCCAAGACACGAGTTGCCTCCTTCAGTCAGAACAACATTCTTATTTTCTTCTAAAATTTCTTGCTGGATGGAGATTTCCAAATCTATTTCCTCCAGAAGGGGGGTTTCTCCATTGGTTTCTTTCATTTCAAGCTATAGATTTGGCAGCTCCTCCATACCATAGTTACCTTTTCAGCCCTGATTTCATGATCTACTAGAGCAGTCTCATCTTATTCTTTTTTCTTCCAAAGTCTTTGTGTTTTGGCCCCAGTTCCCTCCTGATGGATTATTATCTCTCTTGTTGCGTCTCCCTATTCAAGGTTGATTTTTCTTCCATTGATGTTCTTTTTTTGTGCCAGTCTAGCTTTCCTTTCTTTCTCCTAGCTCTAGAAAATAGGATAAGATTTAGCTTTGTGTCCCACTTTCTTACAGTGGAAATAGGTGAAGGGAACACTTTCATAGTCAAGTTTATGCACTCATTTACCTAGTTTGGATCGGAGCTCAATGAATTTTGGCATGTCCTGGCCTTCTTCCACTCCTATGCAGATCCTGGTGTAGGTGACGCATTGCCTTGCTACAGTCACTGGGTCTATGGAGAGAAGGGTGCCAAAGGATTTGGCTATCCCACCAAAAACATCTTCATACTAGAACTCCAGGGGGAGTTCAGGTATTCTTACCCACAGCGGTGCCTGGACGAAGGAGGATTCATTTAGATCAAGCTTAGGGGTCCATTTTTGTAGCGCCAGAGTGGCCTTTCCTATGGCCTAGGTTTTGACATAGAGGATTTTATCCAAATCTTCTTTGCAGGAGAACTCAAAAGATAGAAAGCCCTTCACCATGGCTATAACCTAGACTTGACCCTTTAAGTCCCATTTCTTTTTTGCAAAGATCCTGATGATGTCTATGTTAGGTCATGACCCAAAAAAATTTCCAACAAGAGTATGGTCCATGGTAGCTATATTGTGATCTACCAGTTCGTCAGGTATCTCTATAGCATATTTACCTTTTTCCTTGTCTGAAAGGTCTTTAATAGTAGGGAAAGAGGACTTGCCATTGGGTTTAATCCCAAAGAGGATTGACCAATGAAAGTTGATGGATTTTCCATCCTGTTCATGTACTTGAGTCTTCATGGATGTTGAAGGTTTTGGAGGGATGCCCAGATTCTCATCCCCTACCCCATCCCCTTTTTCCAGCGTCTTTCTCCTTTTCACATGAGACCCCATCCTTTTTCCTCTAGATCTACAGAGTCCTATTCTATTAGAGAGTCTTCAAAGAAGGCATCACTTGAGGATCCCCCAGCCTGCAAACCTAGATTCCTGCCCACCTTCAAATTCAAAATACCTCCCGATCCCGCTCCTGCTCCTACTTGCTCACTCACCATCATCAATAAAATTAAAATAATTTGTAGTGAGAATGTTAACCCATCTACTTAAATGTATTATTATAAATTCAATAAGCTAATATTTTTCTTCTAATAAATATTATTAGTAAACTTAGTTGGCGTAAATTATAAAAATAGGGTTTCTCACTTTAGGGTATATTAAAATAATATTAGAATATGATGTGTTGAATCCTATCGTAAGTTCTAAAGTTAAATTTAGTGATGTACTTAAATTAGTAGAGAGTTAATAAAGGTAAATAATGATAAAATAAATTTTAATTAGGATATCCCTTGGGAGTTTGTTGTTGGAGATTTACTTTGAATTTTGAATTTAATTTTAATCATTTTGTGCCTATAGATTTATTTAGAATAATTACTATTTAATAAATTGAAAACTAGTCTAAGACATAAGTATAGTAAGGAAACTATATTTATTAATTAAATTTATTAAATTTTATTAATGAAATGTCTTTTTTTTAAAATAAATTGGTGTGTTTTGCTTGACTAATTTTGGGCATGATATTCTGGTATCAAATCCAGGTTACAAACATTGGATGCCTTAAACCCATTTCATCTCTCAACTAACTTTGACCTTATTGAATTTTTAGGATGCCTCCCCTTACGTGTCAATCTTGTGGATGTAATAGAGGTCCTAAGTAAGCCCCCTCGGTTCATGTGCAAGATGAGCAAAGAGTTGAGATATCAGGAGGAGACCAAGAACCTCCTCCTATACCACCATTGAATCCTAATTAGGAGGTTTTTTTATCTCTTTAGAACCTTATTGGAGTTATCTAGGATAGGTTGTTTTAGTGGTTCCTCAGTCAAAGCATCAGTTTTGAGGACATAGGTCAGAGGCTATAGAGAGGACTAGGATCCTTCTACATGTTCGTGAGGAGGGTCAGGGTGCTCATGAGGTGGAATAGGTTCACATACCATAACCACCACTTGGGATAAATCAGAGGGAACCCCTTGATCTGGGAGACTAGATCAGAGATCTCCTATGCCTACAAAAACCATTATATTTAGGGTCTACTCATGGCACAGAGGATGAGTCTTGGTTATCTAGCTTAGACGGGTGCTTTAGGCTGCATCCTTATGAGATAAAACTTAAGGCATGATTTTTTGTTCACCTTTTGAGAGGAGGCACTTCTACTTGGTGGAAGTAGGAGGAATTTAAGAATAATATTACCATGGACATTGTCACTTAGGAGATCTTTCTAGAGAGATTTAGAGACATGTATTTTTTAGAGGATTATAGGAAGTGTCACATCGATGAGATCCATGATGATGTAGGGGCATCCAAGGTTGAGGTAAGGACATTCCTTGTCCTTGGTGAAACTAGATAGGGTGTTTGTATTTTGGCTAGTGTTACTCGATTGCAGCCTTGACTGATGGTCTTGGTCATTGAAGGAAGCTCAGTCACTGAAGGAACTTGATAACCTCTAGCACTTGGTGAAAGTGTTACTCAATAATTCCTATGATTCTCGGTCGACACTAGTGCTCAGCGATGGTTGGCTTGCTCGGTTATTTCACTATTGCTTGGTATTCCTAGTTTATTTATTGGAGTTTTGTGTGATTTGTTGGGCCAACTTGGTGCATTTATTGTTGGTAGCTATTGTTACAGGCTGACATGTTGTATTAAATATTTGTATATAATTTATAGTTGTTGGGAGGAGTTAATGGTTTCATCCATCCGAATTGTGGCTGATGATTAGTATTTAAGGGGTGTTTGGGTAGATGTTTTAGAACACAAAACTTAGAGGTTGATGAGAACATAAGCTTGAAAGTTGAATTTGGAAAAGTTATGGAAAAGATATTAGATGATCTTGCAGATCAAATTGAGATTTGATATTTTTTAATTGTAGAGCTAGTGGTTTTCACACTTGGGAACAAGGAGATTTCTTGGGGGTTTGTGAGATAAAGTTTAGATTTGCCTTAGGGTTTCCATCAGCTTCTAATTGTCTTCAGAGCTGAACTAGCTGGCGTTGTAATTGGATCTATGGATCTTGTAGAATTATTTATATTTGTAATTGGCCCTAACCCAGAAGGCCTTACAGCTAGGCATGTTAATACAAATTACTTGAAATTATTATTGTGTTATATGTTGTGTTGAGTATTCCACTATGTAATTCTGAAGCTGCAAGGTTTGGACTATCCTTAATTGGATCCTAAACAAATTAGTCCTCTGATAAAGTTCCTCCTTTTGTATCATCTTAAAATGGAATCACTTCCATCTTGATAGGTTTAGCACCCTATTTCAGTACATTTATCATGATAGACTTGCATTTAGGATGCATTCTGCACTTGATTCCTTCATTTTAGGTGAAATTAGGGTTAGGATCTCAAGGATTCTCCTTAATTTCCCCCTTTCATGACTCTATTTTCTAGGTAGGACTTAGAAATAGGTCCTCTTTGATTTTATCACAATCATAATAGGATTTTGTGCCTCTCCTCAACATTCTATCCTATTTTGGCATCATTTCTAGGTCTCCGGGCACCTGGGACCTCCTGTCCCTGATTTTGGAAGGATCTAGATCTCTGGTTCTAAGATAACCTAGAACCTGACCTAGGTCAGAGTCAAGGTCATCCCTAAGCTAGGTCAGAGTTGTGCTCATCCCTACCTAGGTTAGAGATGAGGTCATCTTTGACCTCCTCTAGAATCTATGCCACTTTTTTAGATTTGGTCTTAGGGGGGCCCAAAATCAATGTCGGGCCCTCAGATCTGAGTGCGAAAGGGTTTTAATTTGAAATTCATTTAATTATTTTCCCTCCTTAGTTTTTTATTGTGATTGGACTTTAATTCAAGGTGAAATTTGAATTATGGGTCCTCACATTGCTCTAGGAGCCTCACCTTGAAACCTCTATATAAAGACTCTCATTTGTATTCATTTTCACACAACAACACCAAGAATTTCCATGATCAAGTGCTCTCAAGGAGACAATTTCATGAATGAGGAGATTCAAGTAAGAAAGGAATGGTGAAGTGAAGATGCAACATTGCAAGAGGATGATATATAATATCAAGCCATTGTTGACATCAAGCATATTTGTGAACACACCATTGTGAACACATACTTGGAGCAAGAGAGATCCTTTCCTCCTTGATCCACCATTACCAACATCCAAGTATTCAAAGATATAATCACGGGGTAGCAATTAAAGATTGTGAGTTTGGTAGAAGTACTTTAGCCTCGGGGGCTTGGTATGCTTTTCTATCTCATTCAAATCTATGCATTGTTGTCTCATACATATTCATGCTAGGATTTTGATCTATAGGATTAAATCTTGGCATTACACTTTCAATACACACACACACACACACATTCTATTTCAATTGGCTATTTGTGGAGGTGGAGATCACCAAAATGGGGGTTTGACTAATGAAAAACCCTATATAGCCACCCCAAAAATCCCCTTTTTCAGATATCTATAGTTGTTGTTTCGAGAATTGGAGGACGGATCTGAGTACCCTATTTGGAAAAATTATGAGATCTACAAACAAAATCAAAGTCGACCTTCAGAATAAAAATGTAGCCTTTGACCCTTTATTGGGGTCAAAGACTACCTGCTACCAGAAAGATGAAAGTTTTCTAGGTTTTCTCTATTACGGTTTCCTGGTCCCAGATCTGGTTGTAGAATCTTCTGAAACTTCACAAAGACTTCAAAAAATAGGTATTTCTAAATCTATGTCATGATAAGGTATGTATCTTAATCCAATAGTAGATAAACCTAAAATGATATATCCTAATCCACTATTTGTAACATTGATAAACCTAAAATGGTATATCCTACACCTTTGATGATGTTAAAAGGATGTCGTCGTATAACAGTTAAGGGTAAAGCTAGAGATCCTTTGGATTTATTTGATAACACTAATTATGTTTCACATGCTCATCACACATGAAATAATCATCAGCCTACTGTTCTGCTTTCTTTACCATCTTCTCAACCTATGCTCCCTCAAGCACCTAGGTTTCTATCTACCTTTAAGGAGTATAACTTAGTTGACCAATTACGTGCTACTCCTGCTAAGATATCTTTATGGGAATTACTACAAACATCCCTACCATATCATGAGGCATTGCAAAAAGCTTTATCCACTCTTCCTACTTCACCTCCTAATCAAGAGAACATTCATTCTATTTTGGATTGTATGCATACAATGCCTTCTGTACCTCCTATTGTGTTTTCTGATAATGATTTACTTTCCCTAGAGGTGCAAAATCAATATGATGCTCTTATGGTAGCTATCTCTATTAATTAGAGTATCATTCAAAGAACTTTAATTGATAATGGATCTAGGCTTAATGTGTGTAGCATTGATATGCTCAAAGCAATTAAGGCTGATCTTACTACTATTCAACCTGATAATGTTCCTATACATGGATTTGAAAATATTGCAAAGAGAACTTTGGGCATTATTACCTCACCTGTTAAAGTGGGTCCAATTATTCTAAATACTCATATTCATGTTATGCCTGGACCTCTCAATTATAACCTTCTTTTAGGAAGACCATGGTTACATACTATGCATGTAGTTCCTTATACTCTTTATCGCAAGGTTAGGTTCATCTCTAACAACTTAATGTATACATTACATGTGGATGACACTCTGAATCCTTGCCTAAATTTGCCAAAATATCTAAACCTCTTCAACCTAGTAAAGAGATTGAAAAACAACTGGAGATACAACAATCTGAGATAAAACAACCTGAGATTCAACAATAGGAAGCTCCATCTTCTTCTTCTTTGACTAAGGATGATTGGGGGACATTGGATTTTAATCCTACTTTTATTGGAGAATACAAGGTCTCTGATTTGGAATTTAAGAAGCAATAAAATGAATTTGAGAAAAAAGTTTTTATTTCTTTTGCGCTTTCTCAAGAACTAAAAAGTAATTTTTTTGTTGCTTCAATTAATGCAACGATTGAAACTATAAAGCCTAATTGTTATGACATTGTGCCATATGCTACTTCTTGGACTCCTTCTGATATGACTGATCGATATGGTCCCGATTATCATTTTCTTAAGAAATCAGGATTTAATGGGAAAGGATGTGGTAAATATGAACAAGGTATAGAAGTACCTTTGGATAATGAAGTTTATTATCATACATATGGATTAGGATTCAATCCTTATAGAAAACCATTAGCTTTTCCCCTTAATGTTAATCATATTTGTGGCGGATAGTTGAAGTTGGTTAACCCATTGCTTATTGACCTTAATCAAGAACCCTCTTTGGATATTTTCCCTAAAGATGAAGCCTTAATGGAATTTTTAGGGGTTTATGAAGATTTACCTAAGTTTCATCACAAATGAGGAAAGCCTTATTGTTTAAAAACTGATGCTTATTTTGGAGAACATCATAAACAAGATACTCTCCCTTTACCGATGGATCCTCCAATAAGAAGTGATTTATTAATTACTGAATCAATTGATATTCAAATGGATGAAAACAACTCTAAAAGGATAATAAAAATTGGGAAATGTTTGAATCAGGATGAACATGATCAGTTGGTTTCCTTTTTGCTTGAATTTAAGGACATCTTTGCTTGGACATATTCAGATATGCCGAGTATAGATTCTAAGATTACTATGCATAACATCATTTTAAAACCAAATATGAAACTTGTGAAATAGAAAATTCAAAAGATGAATCCACGAACCACTTTATTAGTCAAAGGTGAAATTGAGAAATTATTGGATTCTGGATTTATCCATTCTATTGATTAGTTGGATTAGATTTCAAACATTGTGCCTATGTTAAAAGGAGAAAATAAGGTAAGGATGTATACTGATTTAGAGATTTAAATAAGGCATCCTTGAAAGATGATTTATCGCTACCTAATATCGATATGATTGTGGATTCAACAGTGGATCATTACTTGTTATCTTTTATGGATGGTTTTTCGTGATATAATCAAATCTTTATCCCTCCCAAAGATCAATTTAAAACTACATTTATAACACCTTGGGGAACTTTTTATTGGGTCATGATGCCTTTTGGATTAAAAAATGCAGGAGCGACTTATCAACAAGCTATGACTTTGATCTTTCATGATTACATTCATAAGATCCTTGAAGATTATGTGGATGATATCTTAGCAAAATCTATACAAAGAGAATATCATGTTACCATTTTACGATAGATATTTGAAAGGATTAGAAGTTATAATATGAGATTGAATCCTAAGAAATGTGTCTTTGGAGTTGATTTCGGTAAATTATTAGGATTTATAATCTCTGAGTGAGGCATCAAAGTAGATATTGAAAAGATTCAAGCTATTGTTAATATGCCTCCTCCTAAGAATATTTCTCAATTACAAAGTTTACAAGGAAAAATACAAGCTATTCGTCATTTTATTTCTAATTTAGGGGACTAAACTATCCCTTTTACTTCCTTGCTTAGAAAGGATACCACTTTCTCTTGGAACGATGAGTGTGAACAAAATTTTGAGAAATTTAAGGAGTATCTTGTGAATCCTCCTATCTTCCAGCCTACTAATTTTGATAAACCATTCCATTTATACACTTCAGCGACTCCATAGGCCGTGAGTGTGCTGTTAGCTCAAATTGATGATGATGATGGTAAGGAACAACCTATTTATTACATTAGTCAGACTTTACTTGATTACGAAAAAAGATATACAGATTTAGAAAGACAATGTCTAGCTATAGTTTATGCATGTCAAAAAATTAGGCATTATCTTATAAATACTTGATCCTTTGAAAAATCTTTTCTCATGAACTGATCTCTTTGACCAGTTGGCAAAATGGGTGATGTTGCTTACAGAATTTGATCTTAATTTTATTTCTCAGAAGCCTATTAAGGGACAAGCATTAACAAATTATTTAGCTGAAGCTCCTTGTCCCCACTTAGATACATGTTCTACTTCAATAGAATTTCCTAATGATAATATTCTCGCTATTCAACAGGATGATATCTAGGAATTATATTTTGATGGGTCTAAGTGTAAGACATGTTTTGGTGTGGGTATTATCTTGATTCCCCCTATAAAAAAACCCATACCTTTATCATATAAATTTACCTTTCCTTGTACTAATAACATTGCGGAGTATGAAGCTCTTATAGCTGGACTACGAGTAGCTTCATCCCTTAATATCAAACAATTTCAAATATATGGAGATTCACAATTGATTTTTGAACATATTAAAGGAGGATATCAGACTAACAATGCTAAAATGACACAATACAAAGATTTAGCTCTAGATGTGCTTTTACAATTCTCCTCTTATACAATTCAGACTTTACCTAGAAATCATAATCAACATGTAGACACCATGGCAAGCGTAGCTTCTTTGGTTTGTCTTGAGAATTCTACTAAAAACTTTTAATTTACTATACAAACTCTTAAAAGCCTTGCAATTTCTGACAAGATTACCTCTGATTGTTTCAATTTGCATTCAGATGAATGGTATTCACATATTTTTCATTTTTTAATGGATGGTACTTTTCCTGAATCAGCAACAAGAAACACATGTAATCGTATTAGGAAACTTGCAGCACATTACATCATTTTAGGAGATATGCTTTACAAACATTCTTATGAAGGATTATTATTAAGATGTCTCAATAGAACTGAAATCCCTGTAGCTTTGGTAGAAGATCATTCTAGTTCTTATGGGGGAAATTTTGTTAGGAATGAATTCTAAATATATCCCATGGGAGTATTGGAAGCCATTCTGTAGCAGTTTTTGTTGCATTCATCACTATGATTGTCATTGATGTCAACACAGTGATCTTATGGAGATTAGCACTAAAGTAGACATTGTTTCGATTAGTGCACGTGGGATATTGTAGATCAAGCTATGCGACGGTGAAGATTTACTTTGTGATATCTTTTATGCTCATGGTTAAGAGCACAGACAATAATTTATTTATTCATAGAAGTTATGAACATTTAGGTGGAAGCAGTATTCAGGTAATGTTCTTGAGTAGTGGTTTGTGGAAATCGGATGACATCTCCTAATCGGGATGGAATATAGTTTTGTGTAGTTAGAGAGAAGTTGAAGACATATTGATAGTGACATGGATAACAACACAAACTTTGAGGTCCCATGAGTGAAGAATTATTCTAATTGGAAGCTAACAAGTTTGTGTATTTTTTGTTGTAACGTGTGGAAACTTTATTTTTCAATTTGGATGTTGACTCATTTGTAATTACTTGAGTATGGTATAAAGGAAGGAATGTTTTTTCTTCTTTTAATATGGATATGATGTGATAGAATATGGATGAAGTGACTGAGAGGAGGGGGGTGAATCAGTCAACCATAAATCACTTCACAATTAATTTTTTCCAGATCCCTTAGGATATCTTAAAAATGTTATCTATTTTAGCACTCGGTAAATAGATTGCAGTAACTTTTGAAGATGCAGAAAGTATTAGCAAAATTATCTTTTAGATATTCATCAGTACTGGTGTATGATTAAGATAGCAATTAAGAACACAAGAGACACAAGATTTAACATGGAAACCCAATATGGGAAAAACCACCAATGTATCTAGATACTGATTTTCACTTTTCTGAAGTGATGCCCGGTTAGAAGCCAACCCGGTAAAAGGTTACAAAACACACTGTTAGGTGTGACCTTGTTAGAGGATTTAATCACCCTGCTAGGAGTGGCCTCGTAAGAGGTCTTAAAAACAATTCAATGGAATTGTCACCTTGTTAGAGGATTTATAATATGGTTGTTAAACCAACTCGGTTAAGAGATTTAGAATTCATTGTTACAATGATAAGAAGGTAACAATGAAATATGACCTGTATAATAATGCAACTGCCTTGCTGATTACAAATCTCTGTTCTGTATATGTGTGATCCTTCCCGATCGAATAAATCTCTGCTGCACCTTAAGGATATCTGAACATCCTTCGCAAATTCGCACACACCTTCTGTAAATCTTCTTGCTGTATATCTTATTTATTTTTCACATTTGACCTTTTATTTATATGATTTTAGATTTGTCAAATTGATGAAGGGTGCTCCCCTTAATACCATAAACACATAACAGAAATGGAGAAACAACAACAGTAATATGCAAGAACAGAAAATTGGCTTCTTATTATCTCCACAAAGGTGGAATTACAACTTTCAGAATTACAATATGCAAAGCCACATGGGCATTCCCTTACAATATTCTATAGGACAAAGCCTCGAATCAATACCCAGATCTACTACCCAGAATTATTCCGAACTGCCTAAGACAATAATACAGCCTTCCTTATATAGGCAATTTTCCACCGCCTGGGAAGGTTCCAGAATTTTAGCCAATAAGGCCGACCAAACTTAGAATTATTTTATTTTACATTTTATTACATCATAGTCAGCTCAAGATAACCTTTGAAACCCAAACATAAATTTTGAAAAAAATTATTTTTCACCATTTCGGGTGGCCCAACTTCTGAAGACCATAAGTCATCACCAGTTGACCCGATCGGCTATTATAACCCCATTTTGGAAACACCACGAAGCGCTCTACAGGCTTGACTCGTGCAAGCGCCCGTCATCCAAATTTTTGACCTCATCTGGGGCCTCTAAAGCCTTCAAAACTGAGTTCAAAGTTTCTGTACCCTGCTGCCAATACCGAAAATCTTCAAGATCTTCCAATATACACTTGATCTGATAATGAAACTTTACTGGCAAACTTATATGACCAAAATCAACCTCCAAGAAAGAAATCAGATCATTCTGAGCACATACAAAAATTACCAAAAATAGTAACTTTCCATAAATAGCAGCTCTGCACAAAATAGCCCTTCTTGAATACAAAAATAGAAATATTTTTGGGTGATGCAAGATTGCTCTTACACCTAGGATGCTCCTGCATCAAACACCCGGGGTAATTTGAGAAGTGACCCTGTCACGACTCAGGTGTGCAGAGGAAAACCAAGACGGCTAACCTCCTCCTTTGTCAGCCATGATGAATCTTCAACATGTCGTCCTTTCCACTTGACCAATTATTCTTCATATGTCCTGTTCCTTGTGCTTCTACCAACACGACTATCCAGTATATCTTCGATCTCCTTAGTGTCTGAACTAGTTGATGGAATACTCCACTGTGCTGCTGTGATCTCATCTTCAACACCTCCTTCATGATACTCTGTCAGATCTGAAATGTTAAACACTGGTGAAATATTTAGCTCAGTAGGCAATTCTACCTCATATGCATTTCCTGAATCATGTTTCTTCAGTATCCTGCATGGTCCAAACTTCTTCATTTTCAGCTTGTTATATATACCAACTGGAAATTGCTCCTTCCGCAAATGAACCATGACTTCGTCACCAACTTGAAATTCTTTATACCTCCTTTTCTCATCTACCTTAGCCTTATACTATGCATTCATCTTGGTAATATGCTTCCTCACCTCTTCATGGATGTTCTTCAAGTGTTCTACAAAATCCTCAGCTTCAGCACTGCTTATTTCTCCTTTATCTATCTTCCTCAATTCAGATGCATTTCTTGGACTTCTTCCATATACAATCTGGAATGGTGATTTACCAGTGCTCCTGTTGACAGAATTATTGTATGCAAATTCTGCCTGTGGTAAAATCAAATCCCATCTTGTTGGCTTATCTCCAACCAAACATCTCAGGAAATTTCCCAAACTTCTATTCACCACCTCTGTCTGTCGATCAGTCTGTGGATGATGCGATGAACTAAACTTTAAATCTATCTTCAACTTCTTCCATAATGTACGCCAGAAATATCCAACAAACTTAGTATCCCGATCTGAAACTATGGTCTTTGGCAAACCATGAAGTCTCACTACTTCTCTGAAAAACAATTCTGCTACATGAACAACATCATTAGTCTTCTTGCAGGGAATAAAATGTGCCATCTTTGAAAATCTGTCAACTACCACAAAAATTGAATCGTGTCCCCGCTGTGTCCTCGGTAAACCAAGAACAAAGTCCATGCTGATATCCTCCCAAGGCTTCTCTGGTACAGGTAATGGCTGATACAACCCTGTATTCTGCTTCACTCCTTTCACCATCTGACATACTCTGCAACTCTGTACAAACTTCTTCACATCTTTCTGCAACTGTGGCCAATAATAATTCTCACTAACCAAACCAAGGGTTTTATCACGACCAAAATGTCCAGCCAATCCTCCGCTATGCTTCTCCTTGATGAGATTCTCCCTCATAGAACTTCGTGGAATGCACAACTGACTCCCTCCGAATAGCATATCATCCTGGATGATAAAATCCAACCATTTTGTCTTGTCTAGAGTAACAGGTTCTGTACAAGCTTTCCAAGCTTCACCAAAATCAGGATCCTCTGGATACAAATTCTTGAGTTCCTTGAACCCAACCACTTCAATCTGCATTTCTGTCAGCAATAGTTGCCTTCTGCTAAGAGCATCTGCAACCCTATTAGACTTTTCACTCCTGTGTTTCAAAACAAATGTATAACTCTGCAAAAACTCAACCCATTTCAAATGCCTTTGATTCAACTTTCCTTGACTATTCAAATATTGCAAAGCTTGATGATCAGTATACAAAACAAACTCCTTAGGAAGCAGATAATGTCTCCACTTCTTTAATTCCTGAACTATAGCATAAAATTCTTGATCATAAACAGAATATTTCCTCTTGGCATCATTTAACTTCTCACCAAAATAAGCAACAGGTTTACCTTCTTGGCTCATAACAGCTCCTATTGTAGTACCACTAGCATCATAATCTACTTGAAACACCTTATTAAAATCTGGAAGTGCTAAAATAGGTTGTTCTGTAACTTTTTGTTTCAATAATTGAAAACTCTTTTCTACTCCTTTAGTCCACTTAAACTCTTTCCTATCCCCTCTCATTGTTTCAGTCAAGGGTCCACAAATACTGCTAAAATTTCTGATAAACTTTCTGTAAAAGCTAGCTAGACCGTGAAAAGATCTTACCTCAATAGCACTCCTTGGAGTAGGCCATTCAAGGATAGCATGTACCTTCTCTGGGTCCATTTTTAGACCTTCTGCTGAAACAACAAATCTCAAATACACTAACTCTTTCTTCACAAAACTGCACTTCTTCAAATTAATCAACAATTTCTTTTCTCTCAACTTCTCAAATACCATATGAATATGCATCATATGCTCATCCAATGTCTTACTAAAGATCAAAATATCATATAGGTAAACAATGACAAACTTACCCAGAAATTCTTTCAGAACCTCGTTCATGAGCCGCATGAAAGTTCTCGGTGCATTGGTTAGCCCAAAAGGTATGACTAACCACTCATATAGTCCTTCCTTTGTCTTGAAGGCAGTCTTCCATTCATCTCCTTCTCTGATCCGAATCTGATGATATCCACTCTTCAGATCTATCTTTGAGAAATACACAGCTCTACTTAAACAGTCCATAATATCATCCATTCGTGGCAATGGAAACCTGTACTTGATTGTGATCTTGTTTATTGCTCTGGAATCTGTACACATCCTCCACTCTCCATTCTTATTTGGTGCTAATACCGCAGGTACAACATAGGGACTCAGACTCTCTCGAATCAATCCTTTCTGTAACAACTCATGTACTTGTCTGTTCAACTCCTCACTTTCTGCAGGTGTCATTCTGTGCGCTGCCTTATTCGGTAAACTCGCTCCTGGAATCAAGTCCATCTGATGACTGATCTTCCTGACTCGTGGTAATCCATCAGGCATGTTATCAGATACAATATCCTGAAACTCATTCAACAAATCTGCAACTTCTATAGGAACATCTTCTACTTCCTCTTTACCAGCTTTTGGAATTAAAGCAAAACATACATGCTCATGCCTCATACCATCTAGGAAATTTCTTCCATCAACAAAAGTTATCCTTGCATTACCACATACCTTTTCTTCAATCTCCTTCAATGGTTTTAGCTTATGTCGCACTCCATCCTTTGTTAGGGAATAGGTATTCGCATGACCATCATGTACATCACATCTATAAAACTACCACGGTCTACCTAACAACATATGACATGCATCCATAGAGATGATATCACATAGTACCTCATCTTGGTACCCGCCGATCTTGAACTTTACCAGGCACTATTCATTGACCATGACCTTGTGGTCATCCTGCACCCAGGCAATCCGATATGGATGTGGGTGTTTTTGTCTCTTGAGCTTCAACTTTGTCACCATGTCTTCTGACACCAAATTGTCAGTGCTTCCACTATCAATAATCACATCACAACATTTACCTTCACACTTGCACCTAGTGCGAAACAGGCTCCTCCTTTGTTCAGGTTCATTCTCACCACTCAGCAAGACTCTTCTGTTAATTAGTGTTTCTCCTCTTTTAGCATCTTCAGAATTTGATGATCTGGCATCTTCATCTATATGTGCAACTCTGGCCTGGCCTTCATTTCTCCTGTCTGTTCTGCCTTGGCGCTGAGGACATTCAAATGCCCTGACCTTCTTCTCCACAGTGAAAACATGTTCCACAGAAGCCACCTCTTCCAGATCCTTGTCCTCTTCCTCTTCCTCTCTGATCTCTATTATTCTGATCTTGGAAGCGATTGGAATTATTTCCTCACTGATTTTGACTACTACTAGCCTCATCCTTCTTTTTCGGATCTTCATTTCGGCCACCATACGACCGTCCACCAGATCATCCACCGCGACCTCTTCCATTTTGTCTGCTCTCAAACTTCTTGTTCAGCTTTTCCTCTACTTTTAGGGCAAACTGGTATGCCTCTTCAATACTGTTCATTCGAACCAGATTCAGCTCCTCCTGAATGCTTGGCCTTAACCCATTAAGGTATCTGGCAACTTTCTCTTTATCAGCTTCTGCATGGCCTGTTCTGATGAGAAGTCGATAGAACTCCTCTGTATACTCTTGAACAGATCTTCCTGCTTGCTTCAAACTTTGCATTTTCTTCAGTAGGTCAAGCTCGTAATCAACAGGAATGAACTGTCACTTTAATTTATCCACCATCCAATCCCATCTCATGATTTTCTCCTTTCCCCTTCTATTTCACTCCAACTGAATCTCTTGCCACCATATCTTCGCATGACCTTTCAGTCTGGCCTTCGCAAATTTGACCCTATCAGGATCTTCAACATCTTCATACTCAAAATATTCTTCACATTCATTGATCCAGTCGATCAATTCCTTGGGGTTAAGATTTCCAGAAAATGTAGGAACCTCAATCTTAGGTCTTTTCCCAATCTTGGAAATCCCCCGAAAAAGTCTTTCTTCCTCCTGGTTCACAATTTCAACTTCTCCTTCTTGATATTCTTCTTCAGCTTCATCCTCGCTTTCGTCTCTGACATTAAAATTCATTCCTCTACGAATCTCTTCTTGCAATGCTCGCACTTGTCTCTGCAGCTCTCTAACCTCAGGTGTCACAGCACCAGGTCTTCCGCCACGTTCTCTTCATGGAGGCAAACTGCCTCACAGTCGGTGATCTATTTACACACTCAAGAACTCCTACTCTGATACCACTTGATGAAGGGTGCTCCCCTTAATACCACAAACACATAACAGAAATAGAGAAACAACAACAGTAATATGCAAGAACAAAAAATTGGCTTCTTATTATCTCCACAAAGGTGGAATTACAACTTTTAGAATTACAATATGCAAAGCCACATGGGCATTCCCCTACAATATTCTGTAGGACAAAGCCTCGAATCAATACCCAGATCTACTACCCAAAATTATTCCGAACTGCCTAAGACAATAATACAGCCTTCCTTATATAGGCAATTTTCCACCACCTGGGAAGGTTCCAGAATTTTAGCCAATAAGGCCGACCAAACTTAGAATTATTTTATTTTACATTTTATTACATCATAGTCGGCTCAAGATAACCTTTGAAACCCGAACATAAATTTTGAAGAAAATTATTTTTCACCATTTTGGGTGGCCCAACTTTCGAAGACCATAAGTCATCACCAATTGACCCGATCGGCTATTATAACCCCATTTCAGAAATGCCACGAAGCGCTCTATAGGCATGACCAGTGCAAGCGCCCGTCACCCAAATTTTTGACCTCATTCGGGGCCTCTAAAGCCTTCAAAACTGAGTTCAAAGTTTTTGTACCCTGCTGCCAATACCGAAAATCTTCAAGATCTTCCAATATACACTTGATCTGGCAATGAAACTTTACTGGCAGACTTATATGACCAAAATCAACCTCTAAGAAAGAAATCAGATCATTCTGAGCACATACAAAAATTACTAAAAATAGTAACTTTCCATAAATAGCAGCTCTGCACAAAATAGCCCTTATTGAATACAAAAATAGAAATATTTTTGGGTGATGCAAGATTGCTCTTACACCCAGGATGCTCCTGCATCACAAATCGACATTATTTAGTATAACAGTCAGCTGAATTAAGCAAACTCTATTTGCAAAAATCCTTCAAGGGCCGACAGTGCTCGGTGACCATAACTTTCTACAATCTTTCAGAGATCGAGGGAACTCAGTAAACACCGACAATCCTTTACCTTTGATAACCGACTGAACTTGGTAAACACTAAATTTCCTTTAACGACTGACTAAACTCGGTAAACACTGAATTTCCTTTGACGACTGACTGAACTCGGTAAATGCTAAATTTTCTTTGATAACCGAGTGGACTCAGTAGACACTGATTTTCTTTGATAACCGAGTGGACTCGGTAAGCACTAATCTTCTTGCCTGGTAGACCGACTGAGCTCGGTAGGAACTGATTGCTGCGGACTATGACATTGTGTGACATCAAAGACAATACATAATTTGAGTAGCAATTTCCTTCAGACAATTATTTCCAACAATCTCCCTCTTTGGCATTGATGGCAACACAATATGTCATAACATAAGAAATTTGAAAGAGTTAGCTCGGTTCAGATTCAAATCTCCCTCTGTCAGCAAACTTCCTTTATCCTGAAAATTCTTCCTTCTAACTTTTAAAAAATTTCTTGAAGTAATAGAGAGGACATAGCAAACACTCCCTCTTTGACAAGACATGCCAAAGACAATTCACATATTACTGGTGTAAATTAATGTACCTCAAGTACTGATTCATATGCAATGATTCCTTGAATATGCTACATCAACTGGTTGATTTTCAATCATGTTCTAGTTGACGCATCACTAAAACTATATTTAGTGAGCCTCAGATAGGGGAATGACCCCTAACTTACCTCTTAAATACACAAATGCATCCTTAGGTAATGGTTTGGTAAAAATGTCTGCAATCTATTCTTTTGTATGAATATATTCTAATTTGATTTCCTTGTCCTGCACCAATTCTCTGACAAAGTGATATTTAATAGCAATGTGCTTGGTTTTGGAATGCATCACTGGATTCTTCAAAATGTTTATTGCACTGGTATTGTCACAAAATATAACAACTGGTTCTTTGATTTCAACCTTCATACCTTCTAATAACTGTTTAAACCAAACAATATTTGAACAGTTTACTGCAGCAGCAACATATTCTGCTTCAGCTGTGGATTGAGATGTGCAATTTTGCTTTTTACTAGTCCAGGATACCAGTCTTTTTCCAAGAAAAAATGCTCCACCACTTGTGCTTTTTCTGTCATCAATGTTTCCTGCCCAATCAGCATCAGTAAACACTTTTAAGTCTAGATTGCCTCCAAATTTATACCACAAACCATATTCTTCAGTTCCTCTTAAGTATCTTAAGATTCTTTTGATTGCCATCATATGATTTTCCTTAGGTTTTGCTGAGAATCTAGCTACTATACCGACTGCTAAGGCAATATCAGGTCTTGTATGTACTACATACTGCAATTTTCTAATCATAGATCGGTATAGGGTCTGATCAACTTCTTTTGAATCATCATTTTTGGTAAGTTTCAGTCCAGTACACATGGGTGTACCAACTAGTTTTGAATCTTCCATACCAAACTTCTTAAGTATTTCCTTAATGTATTTAGATTGAGTAATGTATATACCATTCTTGCTTTGCTGAATTTGAAGACCAACAAAGAATTTTATTAAACCAAACATAGACATTTCAAATTCTTTGTTCATTTTCTCTGAAAATTCTTTGCACTGATCCTCATTCCCTATAAATATAGTATCATCTACAAATATTTCTGCCGATACAATTTTGTCATCCGGTCCTTCTTTAATATACAGATTGCTGTTATCATTGGCTCTTTTGAAATTAATCTGAATCAAATAGTTATGAAGTTTTTCATACCATTCTCTAGGAGCTTGTTTCAAACCATACAATGCTTTGTGTAACTTGCAGACCATGTCCTTTTTATCTAGATCAACAAAACCTTCAGGTTGTTCAATGTAGACCTCTTCATCAAGAATTCCATTGAGAAATGCAGATTTTATATCCATCTGATATACCTTAAATCCTTTGTGTGCTGCATAAGCAAGTAGAGTTCTTACACCTTCTAATCTTGCAACAGGAGCAAAAGTTTCTCCATAATCTATACCTTCTTCTTGAGAATAACCTTTACATACCAGTCTAGCTTTGTTTCTAGATACTTGACCATCTTCATTCAGCTTATTCCTGAATACCCATTTTGTTCCAATTACATTCTTATCTTTAGGTCTAGGTACAAGAGTCCATGTTTTATTCTTTTGTATTTGTTCTAATTCTTCATTCATTGCTTCAATCCAACTTTCATTTTCCAATGCATCTTTGATATTTCTAGGTTCAAAGTCAGTAAGCAGACATGTACCTTTTAGCTTGCTTCTTGTCATAGTACCATTTGATTTGTTTCCAATAATTTGATCTGGTGTATGATGTCTTCTGACATATTTGGCTAGTATAGGTTCCTTGCCTTTTGAATGATTCATGCTGTTGTCTTCTAGGATCTCTTCTTCAGGTTGCTCGGGCTTGGTAGATATTTTCTCGGTAACTTCAGGCTGAGACTCGGTCTAAATTTCTTCCTGTGACTCAGTTTGAATTTCTTCCTGTGACTTGGTTTGTGACTCGGTAACTGTGCTTGGCTCGGTAGATATAGTTTCCTTATTGATAGTTGTGTCTGCCAATGTTTCAGGTTCAATGTAAATGAATCTTCTGTAGTTCTCAGGTTCCCTTTTGCTTTCTTCTTCAGTCTTTTCTGCAAACTCATCAAATTTTACATGTATACTTTCTATGACTTTGTGAGTAGATAAGTTCAGACATTTGTATGCCTTGCTTTTGCTAGAATATCCTAGGAATATTCCTTCATCACTTTTCACATCAAATTTATTTCTTCTGGATTCTTTTAAGATATAACACTTGCTACCAAATATTTTCATGTAACTTACATTGGGTTTATAGCCATACCATAATTCATAAGGAGTTTTGAATGTGTCTTTCTTCAATTGTACTGCAGTGCTGATAGCTTCCTTCCAGTACTTTATAGCAATGTTCTTTTCTATCATTAGAGTCCTTGCACAATCCATAATAGATCTATTTCTTCTTTCTACTATTCCATTCTGCTCAGGAGTTCTAGGAGCTGATACCTATCTTTTGATTCCTCTTTCAATGCAAAAGTTGTTAAAATCATGGGAGATGAATTCACCACCTCTGTCTGATCTTAAGCATTTCAATCTTTTCCCTGTTTCCTTTTCCACTCTTGCTAAGTACCATTTGAACTTTTCAAATGCTTCTGATTTTTCTCTTAAATACATGACAGTCATCATTCTAGAATAATCATCAACAAAAAGAATAAAGAATTTATCTCCAGTATAGCTTTGTATTCCAATAGGTCCACATAAATTAGTATGCACAATTTCCAAAATTTCTTTAGACTGATAGTTCTTACTCTTGAAACTAGTTTTACTCATTTTGCCAATCTGACAATTCTTACATAGACCAGTATCAGGTTTCTTCAAAGTAGGAATGCCTCTAACCTTCTTGAATTTTCTTATTTTTATCATGTTATCAAAATTCACATGACATAACCTTTTGTGCCATAGCCAACTTTCTTCTATTTGAGCAATAAAGCATGAATATTCACTGAGATCAAGATAAAATAAGTTACCTTTTGTTTGTTTGCCTGATCCAATGAGTTTTCCTTTTTCATCCAGCAGTCTTGCTTGACCATTCATGAATTCAACCTTGAAACCAGTGTTGATTAGCTGTGCTACAATTAGAAGATTATGTTTTAGTCCTTCAACCCAATAAGCATTATCACATATGAGTTCTTTGGTTAATGAGATTCTTCCTTTTCCTTTTATACAACAAGGTTCATTGTTTCCAAATCTTACATTACCACTATCACAGTCTTCTAGATATTCAAATTTTGTCTTGTCACCAGTCATGTGGTGTGAACATCGGCTATCTATTATCCATATATCATCTTTTATTATATGAGAAATAAGTGCCATCTTATCTTCATCATCATCAGATTCATCTTTTATAGCAATAAAGATAATTTCTTCTTCACTATCATCAGAATCTTTAGCCATAAAACATGTTTTCTTACCTTTATCCTTGAATGATTTGAAATTCATTTTGCCATAGTACTTGTGACTTCTCTTCTCTTCCTTGACTTGCTTGTTTGGGCACCTAGCTGCAATATGTCCAATTTCTTCACATGAAAAATAGATTAAAGGAGTTTTACCTTTATATTTACCTTTCCCTCTAGAGTACTTCTTTGCAAGTAATGCTTCTACAATTTCAAGATCACTATCAGAACTATCTTCTGATACTTCTTCACTTTCTGACTGAACTTCTTTAATTTTCTTGTTCTTCTTTAGTGAAAACTTGGCCTCAAATGCTGATTCAATATTTTTGGAACTAGGAACATAGTTGTCATAGTTGTCTAATTCAAAGGCTGTTAATCTTCCAACTAAAGCATCCAAATTTATATTGTGGTTTGTTTCACATCTTCTTTCTTGAATAGCTGATACTCTTATTGCATAGATAGGGAGTAATGTTCTGAGTACCTTACTTATAACAGTTTCATCTGAGATTGTTCCTCCAGAAGCTCTAATTGCACTTACACTTGCTTTGATTCTTTCAACATATTTTGCAATGTTTTCATCTTCCTTCATATTCATCTTGTCAAACTATCCTCTTAGGCTTTCTGCTTTGGCTCTTTTCACATTTGCATCACCACCATATATTTTCTTCAGTGCCATCCACATTTCATATGCAGTAGTGCATTCTTTAATATCATCAAATTCTTCATAGCTAAGAGCAGATGCAATGTCTATCATCATGGTGTTGTGAGTCTTTTTATCTGCAATGTCTTCAACAGTTAATGCGCCATTAGGAATTGTGTATTCTTCATCAATGTATTTGCATCCTGAATCACCAATGGAAGCCAGATGAAGTCGCATGAGACCTTGCCATGCTGAAAAGTTATCTCTATTGAGCTTTGGAATTTCCCTCTTGTAAGACATCCTGATCTTTAGCTTAGGTCCTTGAAACCCTTCCTGCAAGCACCAAAAGCTCTGATACCAATTGATGGAATATGGATGAAGTGATTGAGAGGGGGGGGGGGTTGAATCAATCAACCATAAATCACTTCACAATTAATTCTTTCCAAATCCCTTAGGATATCTTAAAAATGTTATCTATTTTAGCACTCGGTAAATAGATTGCAGTAACTTTTGAAGATGCATAAAGTATTAGCAAAATTATCTTTTAGATATTCATTAGTACTGGTGTATGATTAAGATAGCAATTAAGAACACAAGAGACACAAGATTTAACGTGGAAACCCAATATGGGAAAAACCACCAATGTATCTAGATACTGATTTTCACTTTTTTGAAGTGATGCCCGGTTAGAAGCCAACCCAGTAAAAGGTTACAAAACACACTGTTAGGTGTGACCTTGTTAGAGGATTTAATCACCCTGCTAGGAGTGGCCTGGTAAGAGGTCTTAAAAACAATTCAATGGAATTGTCACCTTGTTAGAGGATTTACAATATGGTTGTTAAACCAACTCGGTTAAGAGATTTAGAATTCACTGTTACAATGATAAGAAGGTAACAATGAAAAATGACCTGTATAATAATGCAACTGCCTTGCTGATTATAGATCTCTGTTCTACATATGTGTGATCCTTCCTGATCGAATAAATCTGTACTGCACCTTAAGGATATCTGAACATCCTTCACAAATTCACACACACCTTCTGTAAATCTTCTTGTTGTATATCTTATTTATTTTTCACATTTGACCTTTTATTTACATGATTTTAGATTTGTCAAATCGACATTATTTAGTATAACAGTCGGCTGAATTAAGAAAACTCTATTTGCAAAAATCCTTCAAGGGCCGACAGTGCTCGGTGACCATAACTTTCTACAATCTTTGGGAGACCGAGGGAACTCGGTAAACACCGACAATCCTTTACCTTCGATAACCGACTGAACTTGGTAAACACTGAATTTCCTTTGATGACCGACTGAACTTGGTAAACACTGAATTTCCTTTGACGACCGACTGAACTCGGTAAATGCTAAATTTTCTTTGATAACCGAGTGGACTCGGTAGACACTAATTTTTTTTGATAACCGAGTGGACTCGGTAAGCACTAATCTTCCTGCCTGACAGACTGACTGAGCTCGGTAGGAACTAATTGCTACGGACTATGACATTGTGTGACATCATAGACAATACATAATTTGAGTAGCAATTTCCTTCAGACAATTGTTTCCAACAATGATGTAATGATGAAGTGAATGAAGTTGTGAAAGCGGATTTGTGAATGAGGATATGCGAGGTACAAAGATCTGGAATTGAGATCTGGTGTAGTAGTGAGTGCGGTTTGGCATAGTCAAAGAAGAGATAACATATTGTTGAGATCAGTAATGATTTGATATTATTCTATTGAATAATCTAGAGATCAGTTGGACAGTGTGTTTAGTGATCTTTCCATTGAAGTTGTTTGGGTAGTGGGTCCTTTTGTCTTCCATAACTCCTAACAGGGTTAGAATCTTTTAGCAGGGATTCAAAATCTCCTAAAAGGGATTCATATGTATTGAATGTATTTCATAAGACTCCTAACAAAGTCTATCCTTTCACAAGGAATATTCATATTAGTGCATCTTTTGTGGGCATCATTTCCACTGGGGTTTACTCTTTGATCAAGAGGTTCCCTAGTCAACATATCTTGTGTCATTGTGTTAATGTGTATGAATATCTTTCTATGGTTGTTGACTATATTTCTTACATGCTTAAAATCTATTGAAGTTGATAAAAGTTATAATTATCAGATAACTAATTCACCCCCCCCCCCCCACCCCTCTCAGTTATCTTGGTGGACTTTACTTTCTAAAAATTGGTATTAGAGTGGCAGGTCCTTGAAAGAAAACTTTAACAACTTAAGGAGATCCATGGAGAATTTTAGGAAAGAAAGTCCTAAGATTGATGGAGTGAAATTTGACAGCTGGAGAGATAAGATTAAGACACACCTACTATGTTTAGGACTAGGTTATTGGTTGATTACAAAGAATGAGAAGACTATCATTGATGAAGATAATATTTAAACATGTAGTAATGATGAAAGAGATCAATTCATGTGTAACATACTTTCCAGAGAAGCAATTTTGTTAGCCCTTCTGGAAAATGAGTACAATTAGGTAAAATCTTTAAAAATATCTCATGAAAGTTGGAAAGCTTTACACTCTACATTTGAAGGTGATGAACATGAAAAGAAGGTCAGATTACATAATTGGATATGTGCATTTGAAAATATAATAATGATGGAAGATGAATCTGTTAGAAGCTATATTGGTAGAATGTCAGAAATTGTTGCACGTATAAAATCTTGTGGAGGAACAAAGACAAAGAATGAAGTGATATGGAAAATTTTGAGGACATTGACTCCTACATTTAAGTAGACAACACAGATGATTGAAAAAGTTATACCTTGTACTTCAAACTTTACAAGAGAGACTCTTCCTGGAAGATTGGAAGCAACAGAGATGAACCTGAGGTTATCAGGAGACTTGCCTAGAATGGAGACAACATTTAGTGCTCTCAGTGTTCGCCCTAGAAATTAAAGAAAAAAATCTTGAAAAAAAGGTTAAGGAAGAAAAAAACCTAGTTTCTCAAGTAGAAAATAAATTTGATTTGATTATAGATAGTGGTTGTTCACATCGTATGACTGGAGACATGAGAAAGTTCATAAAGTTTAACAATTATGAAGGAGGAGTTGTCAGAGTTGGAAACAATGCACCTTGTTTGATTAAAGGTATATGATCTATTACTCTTGATGGAAAGACTAATACTGATGATGTTTACTTTGTGGATGGTTTGAAACATAGTCTTTTGAGTGTTGGATAGTTAGTTGATAAGGGATATCAAGTTTGGTTTATTGAGAAAACTTGTGTGATAAAAGATAAAGATGGAAATTTGATTGGCACTGGATCTAGAACTAGAGGTAATGTATTTCAGTTGAATCTTATTGAGATGACATGTTTGATTACTAATATTGATGACAGTTAGTTATGGGACTAAAGATTTTGTCATATAAATTTTGATAATATTGTTTAAGTACTACACTTGCAGTAACAGATTTGCCTAAAATTATGAAGCCTACTAACATGATTTGCAAGGAATGTGTGATGACCAAACAGAAGAGTAGTTCATTTCCCAGTAAGATGTTCACATCTACAGAGAAGTTGGATATTGTTTATACAAACTTGAGCGGTCCTACCAGGACTAGAGGATTCTATGGAGAAAGGTATTTTATGAATTTTGTTGATGATTTTACAAGAATGATGTGGATTGCATTTCTTAAAGAAAAATATGAAGCATTTGATAAATTTAAGGACATTAAGAATAAAGTTGAGAATGAATCTAGAATGAAAATTAAATGTTTGAGATCAGATAGAGGTGGAGAATTTACTTCTAGAGAGTTTAACACCTTTTGTGAAGTGAATGTTATTAAGAGACAATTTCCAACCCCTAGAACACATGAACAAAATGGTATTGTAGAAAGGAGGAACATATCAGTGACTGAAGCAGCAAGAGCTATGTTGTTTGAGAATGACTTGGAAAAGATATTCTAGAGAGAAGTAGTAAACACAATAGTGTATACAATGAGCAGAGTACAAATTAGAGTAGACATAGACAAGACACCCTATGAATTATGGTTTGGACATACACCCTCAGTTAAGTATTTTAGAGTTTTTGGAAGAAAATGCTATATAAAGAGAGATGATGATATTGGAAAGTTTGATCCTATAAGTGATGGAGGTATATTTCTTGGATATTCTTTGAAGAGAAAAGCTTATAGATGTTATAATAAGAGAACTAAGACTATTGTTGAGAGTGCAAATGTTAAAGTTGATGAAAAATTAAAAATATAGGAAAGAATGCTTGATTATGAATTAGATGAAGGAACTCATCCTAGAATTAACACTGAAACTACTGAATTATTCTATCAAATTGACAGTGACTTGTTGAATGAAAGCCATAGTGAAATCATTGAAGAACCTAGACCTGATGTGAGATTTGAGACAGTGACACCTAATAGGAATTTATCAAGGAATCATCCTATTGAGCAGATTATTGGGACCATACACAGAGGAGTTTAGACTCGAAATAAGGTACAAGAACAGTTATGTTTTATTTCTCAAATTGAACCTAAATCTACTAGTGAAGCTTGTGAAGATGAACATTAAATTAAAGCTATGAAATAAGAACTAGATCAGATTGAAAAGAACAAGACATGGAAATTGGTCCCTAGACCTAAAGATAAGAATGTTATTGGAATTAAATGGGTATACAAAAACAAGATGAATGAACAAGGAGAAGTAGTAAGAAACAAAGAAAGATTGGTATGTAAAGGATACTCATAGCAAGAAGGAATTGACTATGAAGAAAATTTTGTACCATTAGCAAGAATTGAAGCAGTAAGAATTCTTTTGGCCTATGCAACTTGCAAGCAATTCAAAATATATCAGATGGATGTAAAGTCAACATTTCTGAATGGAGAATTGGAAGAAGTCTACATTGAGCAGCCTGAACATTTTCCTTTAACTCAAGAAGGAGACATGATATGCAAACTGAAGAAAGATTTATATGGACTAAAGAAAGCAACAAGAACTTGGTATGCAAGATTGGATAAGTATTTGTTAAAATTGGGATTTACAGAAGGCACAGCTGATAGCAACCTATACACAAAAGAAATTGAAAATGGTTTGTTGGTTGTAGTTATCTTTGTTGATGACATTATTTTTGGAGGAGAAGATGAAGCTAGTGATAAATTTGTGATGAAATGAAGACTAAATTTGAAATAAGTATGATTGGTGAAATGAAATACTTTTTGGGATTACAAATAACATAGAATAGTGATGGTATCTCTGTAAGTCAGAAAAATTAATTGAATGACTTATTAAAGAGATTTGGAATGGAGAACTGTAAACCAATTGGAAAACCTATGGTAATTGGACATAAATTATCTAGCATAGATGAGACTCCTACAGTTGAACAAAAAAAGTACAGATCTATGATTAGAGGATTGCAGTACTTGACACATACAAGACTTGATATAGGACATTTAGTTGGAATTGTAACAAGATTTCAAGCTGAACCTAGAGAATCACAAGATGTTGCAGTAAAGAGGGTACTGAGGTATTTAAGAGGCACAATTGAGTATGGATTGTGGTATGAAAAATCTAATGATTTTACCCTATGTGCATATACGGATGCTAATTGGGGAGGCAATGTTGATGATAAAAAAAGCACCAGTGGTGGAACATTTTTCCTTAGTGGAAGATTGGTTTCTTGGCTAATTAAGAAGTAGAATTGTATTTCACAAAGCACATAAGACATAGAATATGTAGCGGTAGCAAAAAATTGTAACCAAATAATTTGGATGAAGCAGATGCTAAAGGATATTGGAATAAAATTTGTTGAGCCTATTGTTATACATTGTGATAACACCATCACAGTTAGTATGTCTAAGAACCTTGTACTACATTCTAAGAAAAAGCATATAGAGATTAAGTATCATATAGTAAGAGAGAAAGTTGCTGAGAAAGAAGTCAAACTTGAGTACATAAGCACAGAGGAGCAGATAGAAGACATATTTACAAAACCTTTTCCTAAGGATACATTTGAGTATATGAGAGGTATGCTTGGGGTTATGCCCCAGCGTATCTTTGAGAAGTGATGTAGTTTGTTACATCCATCCAGTGGTATATGAGCCTTATCTTTCTTCTGGATTGGATGTTGGTACTTCCTCTATGGGGGAGTATGTGTATCTGAGCTGAGTCATGAGGACTCTAGTGAATGCATTTTTTAAACAATGTCTTTTGAAATTGGAGTTCTTGTTGACATAAGGATGAAATTTATGTCATTGATGTCAACGGAGGAGAATTGTACATGAAAAACCATTTGTACCATCTGTTGGAGAGAATTGAATAGGAAAATGAAGCAAGATTTGATTGATGAAGATGACTTGAATTATTTTTTAGAGTAGTAGTGTTGCAGTGTTGGATTTATGGAACATTGAATATTTTTCATCTATGTTTCCATCAATGCCAAAGGCAAAGATTGTTAGGAATGAATGTTGAATATATCCTATGGGAGTATTGGCAACCATTTTTTAGCAGTTGTTGTTGCATTCATGACTATGATTGTCATTGATGTTAATACAGTGATCTTCTAAAGATTAGTAGTGAAGTAGACAGTGTTTGGATTAGTGCATGTGGGATATTGTAGATCAAGCTATGCAATGTTGAGGATTTACTTTGTGATATGTTTTATGTTCATGGTTAAGAGCAAAGATAGTAACTCATTTATTCATAGAAGTTATGAGCATTTATTCATAGAGGTTTGTCGAAATCGGATGATATCTCCTAATCAGGATGGAATTTGGTTTTGCGTAGTTAGAGAGAAGTTGAAGACATGTTGATAGTGCAAACTTTGAGGTCGCACAAGTGAAGAATTATTCTAATTGGAAGCTGACAGTTTTGTGTAATTTTTTATGTAACGTGTGGAAACTTTATTTTGTAATTTGGATGCCGACTCATATATAATTACTTGAGTGTGGTATAAAGGAAAGAATGTTTTTTCTTTCTATGATATGGATATGATGTAATGATGAAGTGAATGAAGTTGTCAAATAATTTTTTTGAATGAGGATATGCGAGGTACAAAGATCTGGAATTGAGATCTGGTGTAAGAGTGAGTGCGGTTTCACATAGTCAGAGAAGAGGTAACATATTGTTGAGATCAGTAATGATTTGATATTATTCTTTTGAATAATCTAGAGATCAGTTGGATAGTGTGTTTAGTGATCTTGCCATTGAATTTGTTTGGGCAGTGGGTCCTTCTATCTTCCATAAGTCCTAACAGGGTTAGAATCTTTAAGCAGGGACTCAAAATCTCCTAACAGGGATTCATATGTACTGAATGTATTTCATAAGACTCCTAACATAGTCCATCCTTTCACAAGGAATATTCATATTAGTGCATCTTTTGTGGGCATCATTCCCACCGGGGTTTACTCTTTGATCAAGAGGTTTCCTAGTTAGCATATCTTGTGTCATTGTGTTATTGTGTATGAATATCTTTCTATGGTTGTTGGTTATATTGCTTACATGGTTAAAATATATTGAAGTTGATAAAAGTTATAATTATTAGATAAATGATTCACCACCCCTCCTCTTAGTTATTTTGGTGGACTTTACTTTCCAACAATTAGAATCAGAGCGGTAGGTCCTTGAAAGAAAAGTTTAATAGCTTAAGGAGATCCATGGCAAATTTCAGGAAAGAAAGTCCTAAGTTTGACAGAGTGAATTTTGAGAGCTGGAAAGAAAAGATGAAGACACACCTACTATGTTTAGGACTAGGTTATTGGTTGATTATGAAGAATGAGAAGACTATCATTGATGAAGATAATATTGAAACATGTAGTAATGATGAGAGAGATCTATTCATGTGTAACATACTTTCTAGAGAAGCACTTTTGTCAGCCCTTCTGAAGAATGAGTACAGTCAGGTAAAATCTTTAAAAACATCTCATGAAATTTGGAAAGCTTTACACTCTATGTTTGAAGGTGATGAACATGCAAAGAAGGTCAGATTACATAATTGGATATGTGCATTTGAAGATATAAGAATTATGGAAGATGAATCTGTTAGAAGCTATATTGGTAGAATGTCAGAAATTATTGTAGGTATAAAGTCTTGTGGAGGAACAAAGACAAAGAATGAAGTGATATGGAAAATTCTAAGGACATTGACTCCTGCATTTAAGAAGACAACACAGATGATTGAACAAGTTATACCTTGTACTTCAAAATTTACAAGAGAGACTCTTCTTGGAATATTGGAAGCAATAGAGAGGAACCTAAGGTTATCAGGAGACTTACCTAGAATGGAGACAAAATTCATTGCTCTTAGTGTTCACCCTAGTTTTTCAAGAAGCATCAGTGTGAGCGGAGATTATGCTGGCAGAAGCAGATCTAGAAATGAAGAAGACAGGAAGATTCAAGAAGGTATTTCCTTTCTTGTGAAGAGAGAACCAGATGTTAAGAAATTTTTTAAATGTTGGACATATCAAGAATATGGTCATTTTGCATCTAAATATCCTAAGAGAGTTAAAAAGTACATAAACAATTTTAAGCCTAGAAGACCTAAGGAATGTTATTATACAAATGATGAAGAACTTGAAGCTAGTATAGAAAGAACCTTAAGTGAAAGTGATACTGAGAATAATGATGATATAGGATTTGTAGCAATTAAAGAAGAAAATCATTAAACAAAGGTTAAGGAAGAAAAATCCCTAGTTTCTCAAGTAGAAAAGAAAGTTGATTGGATTATAGATAGTGGTTGTTCACATCATATGACTGGAGACATGAGAAAGTTCATAAAGTTTAACAATTATGATGGAGGAGTTGTTAGAGTTGGAAACAATGCACCTTGTTTGATTAAAGGTATATGATCTATTACTCTTGATGGAAAGACTAATACTAATGATGTTTACTTTTTGGACGGTTTCAAACATAATATTTTGAGTGTTGGATAGTTAGTTGATAAGGGATATCAAGTTTGGTTTATTGAGAAAACTTGTGTGATAAAAGATAAAGATGGAAATTTGATTGGAACTGGATCTAGAACTAGAGGTAATGTATTTTAGTTGAATCCTACTAAGATGAAATGTTTGATTACAAATATTGATGACAGTTGGTTATGGCATAGAAGATTTTGTCATATAAATTTTTATAGCATTGTGAAAGTACTATACTTGCAGTAAGAGATTTGCCTAAAATTATGAAGCCTACTAACAAGATTTGCAAGGAATGTGTGATGACTAAACAAAAGAGAAGTTCATTTCCCAGTAAGAAGTTCACATCTATAGAGAAGTTGGAGATTGTTCATACAGACTTGAGCGGTCCTACCAGGACTAGAGGATTCTATGGAGAAAGGTATTTTATGATTCTTGTTGATGATTTTACAAGAATGATGTGGATTGCATTTCTTAAAGAAAAATTTGAAGCATTTGATAAGTTTAAGGTCATTAAGAATAAAGTTGAGAATGAATTTGGAATGAAAATTAAATGTTTTAGATCAGATAGAGGTTGAGAATTTACTTATAGAGAGTTTAACACCTTTTGTGAAGTGAATGGTATTAAGAGATAGTTTTCATCCCCTAGAACACCTAAACAAATGGTATTGTAGAAAGGAGGAATAAATTAGTGACTGGAGCAACAAGAGCTATGTTGTTTGAGAATGACTTGGTGAAGATATTCTAGAGAGAAGCAGTGTATACAATGAACATAGTACAAATCAGCGAAGATACAGACAAGACACCCTATGAATTATGGTTTGGACATGCACCCTCAGTTAAGTATTTTAGAATTTTTTGAAGCAAATGTTATATAAAGAGAGATGATGATATTGGAAAGTTTGATCCTAGAAGTGATGAAGGTATATTTCTTGGATATTCTTTGAAGAGCAAAACTTATAGATGTTATAATAAGAGAACTAAGACTATTGTTGAGAGCGCAAATGTTAAAGTTGAAGAAAAGTTCAAAATACAAGAAAGAATGCTTGATTATGAATCAAATGATGGAACTCATCCTATAATTAACACTACAACTACTGAATTATTCTATGAAACTGATAGTGACTTGTTGAATGAAAGCCCCAATGAAATCATTGAAGAACCTACACCTGAAGTGAGATCTGAGATAGTGACACCTAATAGGAAGAATCATCCTGTTGAGCAGATTATTGGAAGCATAGATAGAGGAATTCAAATTTGAAATAAGGTACAAGAACAGTTATGTTTGATTTCTCAAATTGAACCTAAATCTACTAGTGAAGCTTGTGAAGATGAACATTGGATTAAAGCTATGAAAGAAGAACTAGATCAGATTGAAAAGAAAAAGACATGGGAATTGGTCCCTAGACCTAAAGATAAGAATGTTATTGGAACTAAATGGGTATTCAAAAACAAGATGAATGAACAAGGAGAAGTAGTAAGAAACAAAGCAAGATTGGTATGTAAAGGATACTCACAACAAGAATTAGCTATTTTTGAAGTTTTCATTGGTTATTATTGGCAAATAATGGAACAAGATTCTTTAATGTTTGTTAAGAAATATCCTCAATGTCAAAAACATAGTAATTTTATTCATGCTCCTCCTTCTGAGCTTCATAATGAACTTTCTCCATGGCCTTTTAGTGTTTGGGGTTTTGATCTTATTGGAAAAATCTCACTGGCTTCTTCTCAAGGACATACTTACATTCTCACTACTATGGATTACTTCATGAAGTGGGTTGAAATTGTCCCTCTTGGTTCAAAAATGGTGGATGTTATTTGTGATTTCATCCTTAATAATATCATAACAATTTTTGGTATTCCTTCGACGATAATTTCAGATAATGGAACCTCTTTTAAAAATAAAGAAGTCACAAAATTTCTTGGAGAAATATAGGATTCAACATAGATTTTCAACTCCTTATTATCCTCAATCTAATGGACAAGCTAAAGCATCAAATAAAATCATTGAACAAATTTTGAGAAAAATGGTTAGTAAGCATGCAAAAGATTGGCATACTAAACTGACTTATGCTTTATGGGCTTATAGGACTAGTGTTCATACTGCCATAGGTACTTCTCTTTACAATCTTGTCTATCGTACTGATGCTATCATGCCTTTGGAACTAGAAATACCTTCTCTACGTGTTTTATTTCATGGGATAATTGATAAAGATACTTTTTGTGAACAACGCTTACAAGAGTTAGAAATATTGGATGAACAATGAATACATGCATTAGAACATATAAAATATTATCATAAATCTCTTCAGAAATAATACAATCATAAGGTAATTGAACGAACATTTGTGGTTGGTGATTTATTCCTTTATGAGAATCAACAAAATGTGAATGCTTTACCATGCGAAAAAGGAAAATTTAGACGTAATTGGCTTGGACCTTTTGTTGTTATTGAAGACTTTGGTTCAGGTTCTTATAAACTTGCTGATATGGATGGTGTTTCTTTTAAGGAGCCCATTAATATTATGCATCTTAAACATTATTATCCTTAATTTCATTTTTTCCATGTGCATTTATGAATTCCTTATAAAGTTTTATTTTATAAGTTATATAGTTATAGAAAAATTACATATTGAATATATTTAAGCACTTTCTTTCTTTCTTTCTTTCTATTAAGTTTTATATTGATGAAAGCATAGTAATCAAATATAGAACCAATCAGTAGAGAAAGTTTTTCATGCATCAAAAAAAGAGTTTTTCAAGTTTTTATGCATATGTGGCCAATGGCCCTATCTATTACTACATCTATCACTACACTATGATGGTTGATGGCTTCTAGATCTCTCTCCCCTATGATAGGAAGATGAAGATTTGTGTGTCTATGTGTGGCTCCTCGATATTATCATACCCTAGGGATGCTCTTGGGCACTCTGTAGCTCAACTATTAGCTTCTCCTCTCTTTCTCTGCACAATCTTAGCTCTCGCTAGATGCATGCAAAGATATCAGCATGCTTTCTGGGATCTCTGTGACTAATGGAAGAATCTCACTCGTCGGCTGGTAGTTGATAGGATATAACTGTATCCTTGAGAATCTTGGATACAAAGCTCCTCCACTCTACTATGCTAGCTGTAGAATGAAAAAAATTATCAGTCTAGTGTCCTTTAATCTCAAATCAAATCACATATTCAATCAAATTTCATAATGCATACTTGGGTCTCCCTCCTAGATGTCACTAAAGTGTCTAGATGGTGGGGGCATGGAGTGACTACTCTCTCCATGCTCATTATATCTAGGTCTCGGTGGTGGTATCTCTATATGGGGCCATGGGGGCTGTCATGATCTCAATGGTGATGCATGAGTAATAGGTATATCTGCACCAGTATCACCAGTTGGGGGCATGTCCTCGGCTCTCTCCTCTGATCTCTTCTCTACTCTATCTACTCTCTCCTCCTCCATGGGATCTCCCTCAGAGATGTGCTCCTCCTCATATCTGATATCCTCATCCTCCTCTATGGTACCACTATCCTAGTGTTTCCCCTCTATAAAACCTGGATCATCTATGGGATAATCCTCAGGAAAGATACGATGGATCCAATATAAACTCCAGTACCTGATGTAATCTTAGCCCACACCTGAATAGGTCACATATGATGGTACTTCTATGTCCTCTGTCTCATCAGTATCGCTATCCTCTATGTCTTCTATCAATGGTTAGCGCATGGGGCTGGGTCTCTGATAGTACCTCATCGGATGTACATAGCGAGGTGCTTCTTTAGGGACTCCCTATAACAGGGTGAACTTCCTCATCACCTGATCATAATAGTAGGACATCACTATATGAATTTGATGACCCTCTAGAAACTTATGCTACTATGAATGTCTCATCTTGAATCATGTATTAGGCCAATCTATCATCTGACAATAGGGTCTCCATATCACATTAGTGCTTGCAGTGTGGTCTAGATGTACTCTCCAGTAGAGCATATCTCCAAACTGCCAAACATCTCTCAAAGGATATGCCAACACTCTCACTGTACTCACATCTACCATGATAGGAACTCCTTGTGGATGTGTACATGCAAAATGCTCAAACATTCAAATCGACAAGAGCATGCATATCGACAGACTCTCCCTCTGATACCTCACTAGTTGACCTAGCTCATGGTATAAATGAGCTAGCATGCTGTAAGCCAATGAAAACATTGTCCTCTCTCTCTCCATCCTCTTTATGAGATGTGTAAGAGGTGAACAAAATATAGTACCCTTTGAGTTGTGTAACACAACCAAGGATACTATGCAAAGCATCACCTTTCATACTAAAGGTGTAGGGCCTGATCGTATGGATGATAATAGGACCTGATCTAACTGGGTTTGCATTTGTGGAAGTCATCCTATACAATAATCTATGTCTTCATGAATCTCCTCACAAGCATGATGTGCTCTAGGTCTGACGGTCTCACCTTAGACTGGAAGCTGCATGATCCTATAGACATCTTCTACTGTCACTGTGATCTCACTAGAGGGAAGATGGAAGGAGCATGTATCCTCATCCCACCTCTCTATCAGAGCCAATAGCATCAGGGATAACTCTAAAGAACCCCCCCCTCCCAAAAAGTATAAAATTGTGGTGAATCACATGTATTATAGGGGAGAAATTTTTAATAGTGATGGTGAATTATGTGTCAAAATATGAATATTTGGTAGTGTTACCCTAAATTTTCCTATGCATGCAAATTTGGCTAATATCTATCCCAAGGTCTCTATTTTTATCCTGCCAAGCATCCCTAAAAATTTCATGAAGTTGTGCCTTGTCCTTTGGCCTCTGCAAATTGTTTTACTCCTTGGTCTGCAGGTCAAAAAATTCATAAAGTAGCCATTGCAGAAAGAAAACCCTAAAAAATCCTTTTGGCCTGTTATATTTCTGCATTACCTTTTCAGCCACTTAAGTGATCATATTTCCATGTGCTTTAATATTTCCCTAAGTCTAAGCACCTAGCGCTTTAATTTTTCCTAAGTCCTGATGCCTTTTATTTTCGATCCTAGGCTCTCTGACACCATCTTAATCTATGATGGGCATAAGTTCTCATAAGATTTGTTAGAGGCATGAGATTATGTGATGATAGTCGATCTTCTTGCCTACAATAAGTTCATTTGTCAGTGGGTCCTGCCACATAGTCCGAGTTGTGCACTTATGATTGGTTAAGGCTTGTGATTCAGCACCATGTCAGCGCAGGCCCGACGGTTGTCATTCAACATTTATCTAATGGCTGGTGCATGATCTGAAGGAGATTTTTTGATACATGATATCATGCACCCACCATTGATCTTACTTTATCTCTGGGCTCTGTCAGGTGGGTCCTTAGTTTCTGACGTGCTCATTTGTTATTGGTTGGCTGGATGACAACTTGGATCTGTTAGTGGGACCGTGTCAGAAGGTCTACAGATGTGTCAGAAAGGCTTAGATCTATGGTGATCGTATGATCTCATAGAATCTTCTGACCCTATGAGATCATGTGCCCACTGTTAGAATGGAATCTCAGTTGAAATGGGTCTGTGGTTGTCAGAGATACTGATTTGCTCACTTTCGATTGGCTATTGACTTCCATGATGGTTTTGACTTGTTAGAGGGGGATTTTAAGTTATTTTCTTAGTGTATCATGGTCATTCATTTACCAAGAAATTAATGAGATTGGTGGTTGTGTTTTAATTTTAGACCTGCTAGCCGTTAGCATTTAAATTCAAAATTCCTATGAAAGTTTTGCTAAGGTTTTGCTCTTTTCAGCCATGCACAATGTCGGTTAGCTCAGGAATTAAATTCTTAGGATGGTTATGGTTGAGAGGGCAATGGAGATGACTGTTGGCTGGCATTGTAGGGTACTATGCCATGTTTTCACTCTAGGAGACACTAGAAAGAGTTGGCACCAACTTTTAAACAGTACTGTTCCCAGGGAAGTATGATTAGAATTAGAACCTTCATGGCAAGGCCAAGTTGTAGGAAGGTTCGTGAATCAAGGTTGCTTGTTCACAGGTTGATTTCAGTATAGAGATGGGCACATAATATTTGATCGACCATGGTGTTGCAAGAATATATTTATGATCAGATTTGATTGAATTAGGGTTGAATATTATTCTAATGTAAAATCCATGTAACCCTAGTTAGGTTTTTGACTCCTGCCTACGTCCAGTGAGATGTATATATTGTTTTTTTTGGAGCTTTTGAGCTCAGAGTTGGACAATTGTAAAATAATTTCACTTTTCTTAAGGGTCATTTGTGGTATCATTTCTACCCTCTAGCTTATACAGTTGTAAATCTTTCATTGATAATTCAAATATTGCAGAGGTATTTTGTGACAATTCTTCATGTCCCTATGCTTCCTTATCTGAATTACCTCTTGTTGAGTTGAAGTATATGTATGTTTTGAATGATACCTTAGGGTTCTTGATCCCTCTCTCTTTCTACAATTATTGTTTATTATTGTAGGTGATTTGATGTGAATGCTTTTGTGGGTATACTACAACCCCCTAGCAATCTTGTCTTATTCCTATACCAAGTTGTAGAGGTGAATGTTTTTCTACAGGTTGTAGATTGTGTCTAAACACTTAGGAATGCTATTGTTTGTGAAGGTTTCTCTCTTTCCCTGAATAGCCTCTTTCTATTGTAGACCGTTCTATGAAATATTTATGCAGGCCTATTTAGTGATTTGTGATCTCCTAGACCTAAGTTGTTCATTAATTTCATCCTCTATACTGAGATTCAAACCCTTCATTTCGGTGTATCACCTAGTAGGTAGTTTTCTTTCAAGCATTTTTACTTTCAAGTATTCCTTCTATCCCTTTTCCCCTCAAGTTTTACTTTCATGTCTAGAAGCAAATTAAGGTGATTATCCAAGAGGAACCAGGCTAGAACTTGGAGGTCTCATCTTAGTTAGCATAGGTCCCACACTTGGAGATGATTCCCATGTTATACTAGGTTATCAAGACTATGAGAGATTGAAACAAGGGTGCAAACTTAGTGTATAACAATTGCGGCGCACCCGATGGGACTACTACAAATAAAAGAAGTTTATTGTTTGAAGATTATGTCATCTCTAATATACAAATTGCATAACAGAAGCTTTTAGAACTTGTTCTATGAAGTATATCTGGTGACTCCACTAATTTCAAAGATCCAAGCCAACCTTGTTTAAGGTTTATGAGAAAGATTGAGAGTAGAAGCTCAAAACATACCAAATTTTTAGAGCTCCCTCAAAGAGAGGCTACAAAGGTCAGTCAACTCAAAGAACATCCCCTATAAGGAGAGTTCAATAAATACCACTGGATACCTCAGAAAGGAGACCTTTTCCCTTTCATTCCAGAAGAAGAGGCAGATCTCTAACCAGAGATCTAGAGGAAGATTCAAACCTAGTAGCAAACACAGCCCATATAGTTGTTAATCTTTAGGTTCCAGCTCCTATAATGGCTATGCAATTTTCCTTTGAACCTTTCAACCAAGGGACTCCATTAGCCTTTTCTCAACATCATGATGTGCCCTTGGTGGCACTAAAGAGTATACCTAATTTCATAGGTGAAGGTCATACTACTGCTTTTGAACACATAAGAGATGTGACCACCATCTACAACATACACAATATAACTCAAGAAGATGTGGCCACAAAGTTATTACCAGTCTCTCTAAAAGGTAAGGCTCTTGAATGGTTTAGAACTCTAGCTGTGGGTTCCATTACTTCATGGGATGAATTAGGAGATGCATTAAGTAAGCATTTTGAGGATAAATTAGATAACTTGTCTCTGGTTGAGCAGTTGAAAACCATTAAGAGAGACCCTCAAGAGAAAATGATAGATTACAATAGTAGATTCCTCAAAACATGGAATAGAATTCTAGTCTCTATAAGACCATCAGTTGATCATGCTTTTCTACACTACTTGCAAAGTCTGAATGGTCAAATTTCTGTCATGATCCAGTTTATGGGTGGTACTTCTCTCCCCCAAGCTTTTGACATAGCTGTCAAGGCTGAAAATTATTTAATTCAAGCAGGCATGATTGCTAGAAGGCCACCAATGCCCATTTTTCCTAGCCTTCAGCCCATTGCACCTGCCCAAGTACCCCCATTTACCCCTATTCCCACCATATTGGCACCTTAGGCTAGTACTAGTGGTCAAGAGCTAACAGTAAGTTTCTCTCAAGAGTTACAAGAGAAAAAGAATAGCCAACAAAGTAGTCAGCAAGAGATGACAAATTTGTTGCAGACCTTAACTAAAGAGGTCACAAATCTAAAGAAGCAAGGTCAAGGAATCAGACTACCATTTCAGCCACAAGGCCAAGGTCCTAATTAATCATATCAGAATCAAGGACAACCTTATCAACAAAATAGGCCACCATACCAAGGAGGGTATCAAGGACAAAGGCAAAGTTTTAATCAATGACCATTCCAACCATATAACCCTGCACCTCTCAATTCTGCAAATCTGATTAGGGATATAGTTCCTAGTCAAAATAATATGGCTATGGATAATGAATGGTTCTTTCCTTGTAATCAGCCTCATAATATGGCTACATGTTCAAATGGATGGATGAACCAAGCTCTAATGGTTTAGAATGCCTCCCAAGCTCAATCAGAGGCTCCATCTAGTGGGTCAGTGCCTCAACAAGAATCACAAGAGAATGAGATTGCTCTCTTTAATTGGGAGCATCCTGACTTCAATGGGGTCAATGATGAAGTTGCTTTTGTTGCCTATACAAGAGAAAAAAGAAGAGCTCAAGACATGGAGAGGGAAGATTCTAATGCCAAAGCCACTACATCTGTAGAGCCAGTACATCAAGCTACTCCCATCACACCTAAGGAGGCTCCTGTCATCACAAGCAAGGAAGGCCAAATTCCAAAAAAAGTGGAGTCCATCATAGTAAAGGCACAATAGAGAGTACACACTATGACACCTTTTAATATTGTAGACAACATGAAGAAGGTGAATGTCACCATGTCTATGTGGGACTCTTTGGCTCTTCCAAGACAACCTAAAATTTTGAAGAAGGCCATGACTGAAGTAACAACTCCTCAACCTGCAAAGGAAGCTGCAAAGCTAGTGTTGGTTAACACTGATCAAAAAAAGGAGGCTCCAAGTAGAAACTTCAAAGCCAACACCATGCAAGGTAGGAATTCAAATCCACTCCCCTTTTATGTATCTCTAATTACTGGAAAATCTTTAGTGCATAATTCTATGGTAGATAGTGGAGCTACTAGCACTGTAATGCCCAAGAAGGTAGCTGACCAATTAGGAATGAAATATGAACCCTTCCAAAAGAAGGTCACACAACTTGATGGATCCTTAGTCAATACTATAGGTGTGGCCAAGGATACTAGTCTAATCCTACATGCTAGTCCTAACTTCTCCATCCTTCTTGATATATATCATAGATCTCCCTGCATTGTTTACCATATGTTTGTCAAGGGAGTTTATAGCCAAGATAGGAGGCTACCTAGCTTCTAACTAGTCTCACATGCTATTTCATACAAGATATGGGACCAAGGTCACCATTAAGTTAGAACCATTGGTAGCACACGATATAGAGCCATATGTATCCAATGCCATCAATGTAAACTACCCTATATTTGTTGATAGTGACTTCCAAACCATTAGTGAAGCAAGCACAAAGATAGAGAGTATCCCTGATATTCTTCTAGATGAAAGAGCTTTAGAGGCCAAAGAAAATATTGTTTGAGATTTTGGTTTGGGAAGTTATTTAATACAAGAAAGTGGAGCCATAGAACCGAGCCTTCTCAAAGAAGACACTGATTCAGAAGATCAGAATAATCAGGTTTGGGAACTATTTTTTGATGGATCTAGAAGTAGACATGGTTCTAGTGGTGGTACTATGTTAGTGTCCCCAAAAGGAGAAAGGTATTATAGTACCTTTAGATTCAATTTCTCCTGTACTAGCAATACTCTAGAATATGAAAATCTAGTCAATGGACTAGAATGGGCTAGAAAAAGAGGGCTTAAGGCCTGAAAAGTTTATGGTGATAGTGAGTTAGTTGTCAGCCAAGTAAGAGGGATAAGTGAAACAAAAAATGACACTTTGAAGGCATCCAAGCATAGATTTTGGGATGCAATCAAAGATTTTTGTGCTTTCAACATTGTTGCTATCCCTAGGAAGCTAAATCAAAATGTAGATAGGTTAGCTATTGTTGGATCTCAGTATGACATTCCAAATAGAATTTCAAAAGAAATGGATCAACAACATATCAAAGTGATTATCAGACCCTCAATTCTTGATAATGGTGTCAATTGGCAAGTGTTTGACAATGATGAACAAATTTTGTAATTCTTGTTTGAAGATGTTTTTTTAGAGCATAATCAAGATAGGCTATCACAAAACCATGGTGATCAAGTGATACAACTTAAATATAATAAGATGTCGAGAGGTCTTGTTACATTAGAGACTATCTTTAGCAAGGATGATGAAGTCAAGAAGAATAAAGTTGGCCTGGTAGTTCAACAAGAACATTGTGTTGAACTAGAGTTGGAACCAGGTAAGAGCTTGCAATTTGGGAAGGTAAACACTGAATTGGAAAAGCAAGCTTGCACTCAATTATTCAAAGAATTCAGTGATGTTTTTGGATGGAAATATGAAGACCTCAAGGGTTTTGATCCTACTCTTTCTCAGAACACTATTGAATTAGAGCCTAATGCCAAGCTAGTGAGGCAAAAGCAAAGGCCTATTAATCCCAAACTTGAGCCACTTATGCATAAGGAAGTGCTCAAATTGATAGAAAGTGGTATCATCTACCCCATTAAGCACACTAGTCAGGAAGAAGAATGGGGAGTTGAGGTTATGTGTTGACTTTAGGGATCTTAATAGAGCTTCATTAAAGGACCGCCATCCACTGCCCTCTATGGAACAAATTTTATAATGTGTCTCTGGGTCTGAGAGATTTTCATTATTGGATGGCTATTCAGGATATAATCAGATCTTAGTGAATGAAGAGGATCAATATAACACTGCATTTACAACCAAGTGGGGAACTATGGCTTATCAAAAGATGCCCTTTGGTTTGTCAAATGCAGGTGCCACATTTCAAAAGGCAATGGATATGGCCTTTAAGAGCCTAATGTACAAGTTTGTGCTAGTCAACTTAGATGACATAACTATCTATTCAAAGCATGTAGTAGATCACATCAAACATTTGAGGAAGATTTTTGAAAGGTGTAGAGAATTTGGGATATCTCTTAATCCCAAGAAATGTGTGTTTGCAGTTCATGAAGGAAAATTGTTGGGATATGTAGTATCCAAAGAAGGAATTACAGTGGATCCTAAGAGAATTGTAGCTATCTTAGAGCTAACATTGCCACATCATAAGAAAAGTCTCCAATCTTTCATAGGAAAGATTAATTTTGTTAGGAGGTTCTTTCCTAACATTGTAGATTTACTAAAGCCTTTGACAACCTTGTTAAAGAAGAGTTCAACTTTTAGTTGGACTAAGGAATGAAAGGTTAATTTCCAAGCTATCAAAGAGGCCTTAACAGAAGCTCCTGCCCTATTAAACCCAAATTTTAGTAAGGATTTTATCCTTTATGCTTATGGAGGTCATGATGCTATATCTGCAATGCTGACTCAAGAAAATTCAGATCGGTTGGAGCAGCCTATTGCTTTCTTTAGAAAAGGTTTTATAAGAGTATGAACAGAGATACTCTTTTGTAGAGAAACATGTACTTTCTTTGGTGAAGAGCCTTAAAAATTTTAGATATTTTTTGACCCATAGCAAGGTACACTTGAAGGTTACTCATCCAAGTGTCAAAGAATTTTTTCTTTCCAAGGACCTAAATGAAAAAAGAGCTGGTTGGATTACCAAAGTAATGGAATATGATATTGATATCCAAACCACCAAGCTGGTTAGAGGAAGAGGTCTTGGTGAGCATTTGGTAAGGGATTAAAGTTTAAAGAAATCAGAGCAAATGGATGCATCTTTGGTTGTGCATTCTACGGAAGAACATGCTAAGGCATTAGGTTGGTTGCCTAACATGATTCATTACTTGAAGATAGGACAATGTCCTGCAGGTTTGGATTCAGCAAAAAGGAGGTATTATAGATTGTAATTTGTTCCTTTTGTGCTGATAGATGAAGTTCTTTTTAGAAAGGATCACAATGGTGTCATTTTAAGATGCATTGATTCAGAAAAGGTAGTAGATGTCCTATTTGAGTTTCATGATGGACCTTCTGGAGGTCACTTTTCTCCTAGGACTATTGCTTTTAAAATCATGAGGGATGGATACTATTGGCCATCAATCTTTAAGGATAGTCATGAGTATGTGAGAAAATGCATCAAATGTGCCATGTTTGTAGGAAAAGAAAGACTTGCCACTCTTCCCCTCCAACCAATCAGAATAGATCAGCCCTTCATGAAGTGGGGCATAGATTTCATTGGAATGATCAATCCTCCATCTAGTGTAGGCCATAAATGGATAATTACTGCAATTGATTATTTCACTAGATGGACAGAAGCAATTGCATTAAAAGAAGCCAATGAGAGTGCTATTTTAAGTTTTTATGATAATATAGTTCATAGGTTTGGCACTCCTGATTCCATCATATCAGATAATGCACTAGCATTCAAAGGCCTCAAAGTCTCAGAGTGGGCAGTTAAAAATGGCATTTATCTGAATGCTAGTTCAAATTACTACCCCCAAGGCAATGGCTTAGCAAAATCAACAAATAAAAACTTGATTAGGATAATCAAGAAGGCCCTGTAGGATAACCAAAGAGATTGGCATACTAAACTCAGGTCTGCATTATGGTTAGATAGAATTACCCCAAAGAAGATCATTGGGAATTCTCCTTATGTGCTAGTGTATGGAAAAGAGGCTAAGTTGTCCATTTCAACTAAATTACCAGATCTAGACTTAGCCACTTAATATACTCTATTTGAAGAATGAGATCCTTTGCAGATCAGGTATGCTCAGCTTATGGAGTTAGAAGAATTCAGAGATAAATCCATGAAAGGTATGGAATTTCACCAGATTCAGACAAAGAAGAACTTTGATAAAAGAGCCAGGGTCAGAAATTTCAAAGTTGGGGATATAGTCCTCAAGTGGTATGAGTTTAGATCCAAGCTTGGTAGACATAGAAAATTTGATTCATTCTGGGGTGGACCATTTGTTATAACAGAATGCAAGGGGCCTAATGCTTTTCAGCTATCAACTCTTGAAGGAGTTGCCTTGCCAATCTCATTCAATGGATTCCACTTGAAGCCCTAATTTAAGGTTAATCCATCTCTATAAATATTTGTAAATATGTGTTTTTATGCTTTCTTTCCCTATTTTCTAGGTTAGTTTATTACTTTCCAAGAACTGTCTGTGCATAAGTTTGTCTTTCTGGTTCAAGTTTTGTCTCTCTATCAAGTATTGAGCTCAGAAAGATGACTCCATGCCTAATGAATTGATGTCAAGGCCATTGGTTTTCCATGTCTAGCAAGCTGACATCTAGCAGAAATCACCAAAATGTTACCCTAAATTTTCCTATGCATGCAAATTTGGCTAATATCTATCCCAAGGTCTCTATTTTTATCCTGCCAAGCATCCCTGAAAATTTGATGAAGTTGTGCCTTGTCCTTTAGCCTCTGCAAATTATTTTACTCCCTGGTTTGTAGGTCAGAAAATTCATAAAGTAGCTGTTGGAGAATGAAAACCCTAAAAAATCCTTTTGGCCTGTTATATTTTTGCATTACCTTTTCAGCCACTTAAGTGATCATATTTCCACGTGCTTTAATATTTCCCTAAGTCTAAGCGCCTAGCACTTGAATTTTTCCTAAGTCCTAATGCCTTTTATTTCCAAGCCCAGGCTCTCCGACACCATCTTAATCTATGATGGGCATAAGTTCTCATAAGATTTGTTAGAGGCATGAGATTATGCGATGATCATCAATCTTCCTACCTATAGTAAGTTCATTTGTCAGTGGGTCCTGCCACATATTTCGAGCTGTGCACTTATGATTGGTTAAGGCTTGTGATTGAGTGCCATGTCAGCACGGGCCTGGCGGTTGTCAATCGACATTGATCTAATGACTGGTGCATGATCTGAAGGATCTTTTCTGACACATGAGATCATGCACCCATCGTTGATCTTACTTTATCTCTGAGCTCTGTCAGGTGGGTCCTCAATTTTTTACGTGCTCATTCATTATTGGTTGGCTGGACGACAACTTGGATCTGTCATTGGAACCATGTCAAAAGGTCTGTGGATGTGTAAGAAAGGCTTAGATCTATGGTGGTCATATGATCTCATAGAATCCTCTAACCCTATGAGATCATGCACCTGCCATTAGATTGGAATCTGAGTTGTAGTGGGTCCATGGTTGTCAGAGATGCTGATTTGCTTGCTTCTGATTGGCTATTGACTTCCACGATGGTTTTGACTTATCAAAGGGGGATTTTAAGTTATTTTCTTAGTGTATCATGGTCGTTCATCTACTAGGAAATTAATGAGATTAGCGGTTGTGTTTTGATTTTAGAACTGCTAGCCGTTAGCGTTTAAATTCAAAATTCCTACGAAAGTTTTGCTTAGGTTTTTCTATTTTTGGCCATGCACGATGTCGGTTAGCTCAGGAATTAAATTCTCAGGATGGTTATGGTTGAGAGGGTGATGGAGATGACTATTGGCTAGCATTGTAGGGTACTGTGTCACTTTTTCATGCCAGGAGATGCTAGAAAGAGTTGGCACCAGCTTTTAAATGGTATTGTTCCCAGGGAAGTATGATCAGATTTAGAACCTTCATGGCAAGGCCGAGTTGCAAGAAGGCTGGTGAAATGAGGTTTCTTGTCTATAGGTTGATTTCAGTACAGAGATGGGCACACAATATCTAATCAACCATGGTGTTGCAGGAATATATTTATGATCAGATTTGATTGAATTAGGGTTGAATACTATTCTAATGTAAAATCCATGTAACCCTAGTTAGGTTTTTGACTCCTGCCTGTGTGCAGTGAGATGTATATATTGTTTTTTTTGGAGCTTTTGAGCTTAGAGTTGGACAATTGTAAAAGAATTTCACTTTTCTTAAGGGTCATCTGTTGTATCATTTCTACCCTCTGGCTTATACAGTTGTAAATCTTTCATTGATAATTCAAATATTGTAGAGGTATTTTGTGACAATTCTTCATGTCCCTATGCTTCCTTATCTAAATTACCTCTTATTGAGTTGAAGTATATGTATGTTTTGAATGAAACCTTAGGGTTCCTAATCCCTCTCTCTTTCTGTAATTGTTGTGTGTTATTGTGGGTGATTTGATGTGAATGCTTTTGTGGGTATACTACAACCCCCTAGCAATCTTGTCTCATTCCTATACTGAGTTGCAGAGGTGAATGTTTGTCTATAGGTTGTAGATTCTGTCTAAACACTTAGGAATGCTATTGTTTCTGAAGGTTTCTCTCTTTCCCTGAATAGCCTCTTTCTATTGTAGACCCTTCTATGAAATATTTATGTAGGCCTATTTAGTGAGTTGTGATCTCCTAGACCTAAGTTGTTCATTAATTTCATCCTCTATACTGAGATTCAAACCCTTCATTTTGGTGTATCACCTAGTAGGTAGTTTGCTTTCAAGCATTTTTACTTTCAAGTATTCCTTCTATACCTTTTCCCCTCAAGTTTTACTTTCATGTCTAGAAGCAAATTAAGGTGATTATCCAAGAGGAAGCAGCTTAGAACCTGGAGGTCTCATCTCAGTTAGCATAGGTCCCACACCTGGAGATGATTCCCATGTTATACTAGGTTATCAAGACTACAAGAGCTTGAAACAAGGGTGCAAACTTCGTGTATAATGGGTGGCAAATTTTTTAATAGTGTATATAATTTTTATAAAAAAAATGGCGAATTTAATTTTTTTTTAATAAAATTATTAATATTGATGGCGAATTATGTTTTAAAATATGGATATTGGTTGGTGAATATTTGAATAACGAATACCATTTTTATAAAAATATGGCCAAACTGTTTTCCAAATATTTGAATTAATTTATTTGTCATGGCGAATGGTTTTCAAAAATTTATTGTTGGTATGGTGATTGAATAATTGGAAATTTGAAGAATGACACGTGTGATGATTCTAGAGAGATTTTTCACTAAAGGAGTTATCGCACCACATTCCCTCTGAAAAAAACCTTCCATTGTTCATCTCTCTTAATCCAATGGTTGTGATTTGATGTTGAAGTTGTATCGGGTCCCACTTCCATCACTATAACATCACAGACTCACACAACACACATCCATTGCATTTAAAACATATCAATGACCAAAGGTGAATTTTGGGCCTATTGTTGGTCTTCATAATATTTATGGAAAACTTTCAGCAGAATCATGACACGTGGTATGACACATGTTCAGTACCATGTGTCATGATTTTGCTGAGAGGTTTCCATAAATACTATGAAGACCAACAATAGGCCTGAAATTCACCTTTGGCCATTGATATGTTGTAATCGAATGGAGGTGTGACATAGTGAGTCTGTGACATCATTTTTTGACACCAGAAAAGTAGAATTCTTTTGAAAATTTTGGTAATATTAGATAGAAATATTAATTAATGGCGATGAGTAGATGAGTCATGACATCAATTAAAGTAATGTGAATTAATGGTTTCTATAATGGTGCCTTTCAATTTCACTGATAGATATGTGTGACATCATATAACTAATAACTATTCAGTACCTCAGTCCTCGATAGATTAATGCCTTAAAGTTAAGGCTTGAATGAAAATGTCATATCATATAAGGACATTGTTTTCTAACCATTCAATGATCTTAAATCAATGGTAAAGCTTCATTTCCTATCACCATTTCATAGGTAATGTACTTTTCTTCTTGTTTATGCTGAGTGGGAACAGGTTTTAAGGTTATTTTATAATAAAGAATTGTTATGTCCACCTACGTGGTGTGAGCCTTTCAACCTTCATTATTCCCAAGATAGAAAATGTCTTATCATAAGTGTTGTTTCCAATTTCACCCAGTGTTGCATTAAATATGAAAGATTTGGAGATTTTTGGATAGTTACCATTTATCTTGCAATTTAATTAGATCTTTAGGGGAATGATTTCCAATCAGGACTTATAAATAGATCGATCTATGCTCATTAATTTATGATTGTGAAAGCATATTTGTGAGAATAGTCTGCGAGTGTTAGGTTCTCTATGAAAGCATATTTGTGAGAATAGTCTACAAATGGACACTCCAATTCATTTGAGATGCACTACCTTGGAGGACTAGAAGGCCTTTTTGGGCCTGGTCACAGAACCAATCCTAGTGTCTGTTGCTATGAAGTTCAGAGCCTTCACCAAAGAGGCTATAAGGATGGTGCTCGGATGTTAATTTCTCGAGAGTGAAAATAGGTATAGAGTGAATACTGACATTTCATCTCAGTTCTTGGCTTCTTTGTTGGACTTGGGGGGGAAAGGTGGATATGATCATGCTTCTGAGGAAATTTTTCAAAGAAGAGTACCTCGGTGACGATGTGCACGTTGTCATATTTTCAAAAGTTAGGGTTGGAATTCCTTGGGCAAATGATTTTCCTAAGATTCTACAACCAAGAGTAGTTGTTCCTAGGAAACCATTCCTACTGAACCTTGATGCTGAGTAGCTCACGTGTCATTGGAAGTGGGCATAGATTGGGAGGGATTTTTTTTGAAAGTGGAACCTACTAGATGAACCCAGGGACTATCAATGGCTAGATGAATTCTTTGAGATTCTCCTCTCTTCAGAATTCCACATAGAAGGAAGGGAGCCTTAGCCAGATAGTCCCTGAGTCTACATAGTCTCTACTCTCTAGTCCCTCTACTATGTCTCCCTCTAGTGGTAGTAGCTTACCATGGTTTTTTAAATGATATAAATTGTAAATTGTAATCACGTATGTTGAAAAATATAATATGAAAATGTTTTAAGAAATTAGAAGTGCTACTGATTTTATTTTATTTTTTGATTATAAGAATCGTTAATAGATATGGTCTTATATAATATAAAAAATTTGCATTGCACTTTTGTTTCATGTAATATTTTAATGTTTCCAAACTTTATCATTTAATGGTGACTGGTTCAAATTTCATGGATAAGCTATTCTAAGTGAATATAGTTAATGATTAATATTCATTACTATGTATTAAATTAGTAATATTTAAAATCATGACAATCGTTGGATTATGAGAGATGAACGGTTGGAGTTGTATTTTGGAAGTACTATTGGTTTCAAAAAGATTTTCTAAAAACTCACTCTGGAAATGTGACACGTTGACGTGTAATTCAATGAAGAGATTACGTGGTATGTTTTAGAAAGATTAGGTTACCATTATATTATAATTATATACCATTACAATTTACATTTAACGAAAGCTTTTTAACATTACTCTTAGTAGCAGAGGTAAAAAGAACTGTTGAACCATTGCCGAAGATTTTGAGACTGTAATTTGTGAGAGCCTTAGAGTTAGCCGTTCTAACTTCTATCTATCCAGATTTCAAAGTTTAATTTTGAGTAAGATATCTAGCCTGATGCATCCCAATTTTGTAATGTCAAAAATTTAGTTTAACTTGATTTTGAATTTACAATTTACAATTGGGGTGTTCTTAAATTGGGTTTTTTTGTGATTTTTTAAGTGAATATCTATGAATCTGTGTTTTTCATTCTTTTGAAGAACAATGGGAAAAGAGAAAAATCAAGGCCAAGGGCAAGCGAATGGGAAAACTTTAATAGACTGCAGAAAACTTGTAGAGATCCCTAGTTTCACTGATGAGTATCATGATGTTTATGATCCTATTATCGATAGTGAAAGGAGAGTTATAGAAATTAAACATGCATTGTGCAATAAGGCAACTGGGCCAAAGAGGCTTGAGTTTATAAACTTTAACCTAGCGGTAGGTGTAAAAACCAATAAAGTTTCTTTGTGGGATGTTGGTTTGGGTTACATGATGTTACCTGAAGTTTTCCCTTGCCCAAAAATTGTCTTGATTTGTGCAAAAAATTATGATGAGGAAAGAAAAGCAATTGTGAATAAAAATAATCAAGAAGAAATTTTATCAATAACCCAGGAAGAATTCTTAGTTTGCTAGACCTAGGGTTTGACCGACAAAATTGTAATGTCCCATTTGACTTGGTATTGTTGGCATAGCAATATGAGGCAGTCCCACCAAATGCAAAAGATTCATTTATAAAGGGTCTAATAATTGCAGACGAAAAGGCTTCATTGGGTGAGAACCATAAGCCTCCTTATGATTTTAACATTTTTGTGCCATGGGTTTAGGATACTATATCCTTGCTAGCATTTTCCCTGGGACTGGAAAACAATAAGGAAGTGGATCCCAACATTCTTCAATTCATTTGGCATATGCATTGTGTCAATGAACCAGTAAGATATAATTTTGTTAGACACGTGGTTCAATCGATGCAAGAACAATTAGCATTGATTAAAAGGGGCAATTCTAAGACATTTAGGTTCACAACCTACTTGTGCTATCTTCTGCTAGCCAAGCATGCTACAATATTAATGAGCAATGGCAACAAGCTTGAAATTCAGAGGGGGACATGTACTCCATTTCCAATATATAACTGGACACCTCAAATAAGAATGTATGATAACATAAGTAATTACTGTAATTTTGTAGACCTTTTTTTGGCACCATTGTACAAAAAAATAACAAGCACTCCAATGGCTAGATTGTTTGCTTCATGTAGGGATTGCATCCAACTAGGAAGCACAATTCAATTGGCTGACTGGTACTTAATGGAATAATACACTGTAATAAGGTTTTATGGGTCAAAACTGCAACCCCACAAACTTCCAATGCATGTGACAGATAGGGTGTTTGCAGTAGAATATGTAGTACAACTAGAGTGCACTGATAGACTCTTCACTGGCCAATCGAAGAACATATTCCCTTCCTTAGCTTTCTCAATTGGAGGGTTAACATTTGAGAGAAAGGCATTCAAAGTGGCAAATTTTTTTAAAGATATTTTTCAATTTGATTTAGAGTGGTACTCAAAGTATGATCCACTCAACGTCATTCAAACAATGCTTGTTGCTAATAAGAACTTTGTAAACTTATTTCAATATGAAAGTAAACCATTGCTAGAGAAGTTGAAAAACAAGGATAGCTGGGATGATGTTAGAAAAGAGTTGGAGAAAGTTTTCGATGAGGAAAAATTTTTAGTTGAACAGTTGTCATCACAAATTATGACAACAATAAACTAGGGCATTATACAGCCTAGGATGTCCTACAATTTCTACGAAAAAGATGCTCAACCATCAAACATAAAAATACCAAAGAGATTAGCAGAAGCTTGTAAGGATAGAAAATGGACTAGAATGAAAATGGATGATTTTTGGATTATGAGAAAGGATCTTGGTGAACCAAAAACCAGTGAAGATCTGGATGAAATAGAAAAGGATATAGAGTTTAGCAAATAGTGGAATTTGAAGCATCCTAACATGGCATATGACACTGAGGATGAATATCCAGATAGTGAGGATGATAATCCACCAATTACATTTACTCCAGGGACTAGGACTCAGAGTGGAACCAACAAGGACCAGCATAAAGTATATAGAAAAGGGGAAATCATTGTGGAAAAAATGGGTTATAAAGGTGGTGGTTTGGGTCCCATAGGAGAAGGCGTGTGGAATACAATTGAGACAGAAAAAAGTACTTATGATCATGGTCCAGGCCTTGGGTTTGGTAGTGTCACTGGTGCCAATGGGACTAGCCAACTTATACAACAAGTTCTCTCTCTAAAGAGGGGACTAGAACCTACATAGAATCCCATAGAAGAAGACAGTGTCAAGAAGAAAAAGCTTTCCGGTTCTAGAACACTGACAACAATGACATTTGATCCTAAAGAACTATTTGTAGTTTTAGGTTCAGCAAACCCTCTAGAAGTTTAAATCCTCAAAGAGAATTAGTTAGATCAACATGCATTGAAAGCTATGCCTCTAGATCACCTTTCAAACATTCAAATCCTTCTGCAACATTGGATTTTCATTTAAAATATTTCTATAATAAATTTGTAGAAACAAGAACCAAGAATAAGGAAATAAATAAGACATTGCAGACTCGTGCCCTTAATGTAGTTGTACAGGAACAACCTGCATCCAACAGGGTTTTACCAACATATGACCCAAAAAGAGACATAATGGAGTTCATGGTTATTATTCCACCAAAAAAAATGGAAACCCACCAGAGAGTCAGATAGATCCATCTGAATTTCAAGTTATCACTCTCGAAATGGATTTTTCCAAAGTTAAAAATGTGGACAAAATTAATGTGTCAAATTCTACAAACCAAGTGGTCCACAGTGCACTGCTAAAGTTGGAAAGAGAGAAAAGCAAGCTCAAGAAAAATATAGAAAAGTTACAGGCAGACATTGACAATGAAAAAGAAAAGAGGAAAGCTTCAGAGAATAGTTTGAAAGAATTACAGAAAAAGATTAAAAAATTGACCTCTACATTAGTAGATACAAAGAAGGAACATGCGAAGGTAGTAGTGAAGGAACAAGAGCAGGCAGAGGTAGAGCTGAAGGCACTGATGGGAAAATTGGTAGAAATTACTTAAAAACTAAAGGAAGAAAGAGTCAGTTCAAAAAAGTTAGTTAAAACCATGTAGAGTAATGCTACCTCCAACCGAGAATTGCAAAAGCAATTGGACTCTTAGGTGGATAAAGAAAATCATTGGGAACACAAAGCAGTGGAAGAGAGGGAGAATTTTGAAAAAATGGTAGAAGAACTAAAGAAAGCCAATAATACAATTCAAACTTTAACAAATACTAGTAATAATTTAGTGAAGATTGCAAAAGAACACATTTGGGGCCAAATATTGGTGATGTGTAATAGCTTCTATGAGTGGTTTGAAATGCTTCAAAGTATGAGAGTATGTTATTTGAAGCTCCATAAGAACATTGAACAGAACATGGATGTTCTCAAGAAAGAAAAGGAAGCAAAAGATATTATGCAACAACTCTATAGTAAGAGTGATAGTTATCTATCAAACAAGGAAATTAGCAACCGCCTTGATGCCTCAGTAAAGGTATCAAGTATCATTCAAAAATGTGAGAAGCTAAGGGAAGCACAGGAATTGGATGACAAAGCTAAGTAGAAGATCACAAAGATGGAACAAAGGAAAGAGAATATGGAAAGTCTTGGTTTGCCTAAGGGATTTGATGCAAATAACTTTATTGGAAGAGAAAATTAAAAAATAAGGTTGTAGGACAAAATAAATATTGATTTACGCTTTCTTCCTACAGACATATCTCCTGATACATTCATGGATTTCATCAAACTAGTGAGAACTTTGAATGGAGTTTTAGAAGCAATAGTCATGTCAAGTCACACTTCCAAATATGAATTGCTAATTAAGTTGCAGGAGTGTGACTATACTATGAACCAAATTGTTCTACCATCAAAAGATGTTTGGACTGGCCTACAAAGATTGCTTTGAATTTTGAACTACTACAAATTGTAATATATTGCAAATGAATACAAAACAAATTGTGCTCTATCTAATTTTCATGTTTTCCAATTCAATGTATGTTGAGTTACTATATTTTATTCAGTTATTCTTAGTTGATTTACTCTGTTAAATGCTATTGCAATACAAAATTTCATTCAGGAATTTCAAAATCAAATATGAATGATCATTGATGCAATGATGATATGATACAAAGTTACAAACTACACTCTATAGTAATAATACTCTTTGTTCTCAAATTTTAATGGTGAAACATAATACATTCTTTCTTTTCTAAAATGGACATTGAATGATAGGATATGGTAGTTAATAAGTTCATAAAATACCTATTGATTGCTACTGCTAATTTAGCAGAAATTTCCTAAATTTGCCAATATATCTCTACATCGTCGTCATCATCCAATTCTGGTATTCCAGTTTCTTCATTGTTCTCTTCATTTTCATTTGTACCTTCTTCACTATAACCTCCCCTTCTATGACTCCCATCGCCACCTTTACTTGTCCCACTCAAAGTCACTGTCAGAGATTGGTTAATGGTGTTGCCCAACCCTCTTCTTTTGCATCTTTTCTTCTAGATTTCCATTTCTTTTTGATAAGGAAAAGTATTGACATCATACCTAGATGTGTAGACCCTCAAGCATGTTTCCAAATTCTGGTCTAGTTTTTTTCTTATCTTTGATTTTAGGAAGCCCAAAGCACTGAAAACTCTCTCATCCTCCACTAAACCCAATACCATGGTGTGACATAGATCAGCAAGCTTAAAGAACTCTAAAATTTCTTCACACAACATTGTGCTCTGTTTTAGTTATGTCCAAAGCCTTGTTGCCAAGCCCTCTTCATGTGGGTTATGCATTAATTGATATTGATGCCTCATAGTCTTTGAAAAAGTGCTTGATTTCTATCTAAGAAGACCCTCATCTAAAATTCCATTGATAGTCACTCCATTGAATTCTATAAATTTGCAAAATTCCTTTATCAAAGTCATCAGCCTATTACGATAATCTTCCTCAGAGTTTAAGGTCCAATATTGAGGAAACACAATTGCCATGGCCTCAAGTAGTTTTTCATATGGGAATCATGATCGTATTTTAGAGGAAACTTTATAGGCTATGTCCCTTGCATTACCTGTTATAGACTCGATGATCTTGGTAAACTCTTCCCTTGTAACTCTTGCAGCTCGCTTCTTTGGGGCACTGTAGTACATTGGTATCTAAAATCCCCTTACACAAACACATAAATCCCCATTTTCAATGATCTTTAAATAATTATCAGGATTGTCCAAATTTGTTAGTTTCTACCAGTGATTAAATCTTTCATCAAATAAATTTGGGTCATTTTGATAGAGACTATTGAGGGCTTGGCATGACATTTTACACAAGTGAGCATATTCTGCAATATACATGGCTCTTTGCTGGGATTTTTTCATAATGAACATCATTTCTTCTACCATGGAAAGAAGAGATGCTAAAGTCAAAAGTGTCTCTATATTGCTTAACCTCCAAAGCAGGTCGCCACATCTCTGATTTTTTGCATTGTCCCGATTTTCATACATCAGATCCAATCAAAGATTGATATTCAGAAAAAACTCGATGTGCTTGTCCATCCAAAGAGATCCATCTGGTATCAACATCTTTAAGAAGCTTGTTTACATTGGTAATTCCATCAGCAAAGTGCTAAAATTCCCTAAAATGTTTGGGACTTTGACAAAAATATGAGTACAACTCTCTTACTAAATCTTCAACCTTGTTTACTAAAGGAAACTTCTTCACAACTCTAAAAGCAAGATTCATCCTGTGGGCCATACAGTGAATGCCAACAACATATGGTGGACAAGAAGCCTACATCTTTGTGCAAAGACCATTCCTTTGACCTTGCATTACTGAAGCTCTATCCGCTCCAACACAGATCAACTTCTTCACTATTGTCAATTCATCCATACATCCATATTCAATTAATTAGTTCTTTACTAATTGAAATAAAGTTTTTGATGTCGCATTGTCCCTCAATTTTGCAACAGTTAGTAGATATGGTTGGTGGACATTATTCTATATAGTATAAACATGCATGCATACCCATGACATATTATCTATTCCTGTAACTTCATCTAAGGACAATGCAATAAAGGTTGACTCTTTTATTTTTCTTTGTGCATCTTCTATTTCAACTTGGGCAATACAACTTGCCAATTCCCATCCACTGTTTATTGACCAATGAGTGATAGGATAGTTAGGAACTTTTAGAAAGTGTAACAAACCACTCATTTCTAGATAGTCTGTCATTGGACGCCCTCTACTCAAAATATGGAAAACATTACTTAATTGAACAACTTTTTCACGTTCTTCTACTTCACTTGCTTTTGCAAAAATAGCATTAATAGAACCTTGAAATTCACCAGGCTTCTTCTTAAATTTTTGAAACAAATAATATTCTTCAGCATTCCTTTTATGTTGACATTGCTCCTTTGTTTTATATCTTACCACTTTTATTTCCTTTCCATCAACAGTTGAGGTTTCATAAAAGTTACCAACATGTTTCTCTATGGTGTCTAGTTTAAGCTGCGACCACTTTCCTTTTTATACTTTCAACTACAAATCATACATCTGCATTCTACTAGCGGCTCACCTACAATTGGATTGTCCACAGATTCAATGAATGGATACTTTTCCGCCCAATCAAATTTAAATCTCCTTGACATCTCCCATTGAAAATGAGTTTTTTCTTTTGATTTTCCTCTCCTTTTAGTGTTACTGTTAATTGAACCATCATCATCACCAAAGTTGATCGCTTCATCCAGTACTGGTTGTTGACTTGAAATTCTTCTTCAAGGTCATCTTCATCAGAAATATCAGGTTCCGCAACTTCATCACCAGATTTATTAGGCTCCCCAATTTGTTCATTGAACTCCTGTGTAGGTTGAGAACTTTGAAATTGTGTAGGTTCCTCTGATGATGTACCTTCCTCACTTTGACCAACACTATTACGTCTGCCCACGCCAAAGTATGAAGATATATTTCTACATTTTGTTGGCCTCTAGCTCTCTTGGACATCTCCACCTGTAATAGTCCTCTTCCTATTTAACTTTGACTGTGACATCTCCAACAAATTAAGCCTGCAATACATTTTTACTTGAATAAGATACTACGGACTAGTAGTCATTTGCTACCGATCGCAAATGCAATTGTGAGCTTAGAATAAACTAAATCTCTTGAAGTCTCCTTCTCTATTTCAATAATGAAACTCATATCTCTTAAATAGACAACTACAACTACAAGTAAACCATTTTCATATCAGCCATCAGATTTTGCCTCATAATCTCCATCATCCATTTTGGCGAAGGGGCCAATAGTTGCTTATGATAATAACTAATATTTGGAAAACCCGCGTAATTTCAAATAATTGACTGGGTGAATAGGGTGGGAATTTGGGACACAATTATGTATGATGCATGGTGAATTGGGTCCTAGTGTAAATAAAATTTTTACTTGGGATAATGGGCCTTTGGCGAATGTTGATCCTTGATGAAGACACCCAATTTAATCCGTGGTGAATAAGAGTGAAATAGTAAATAGAAATATGGTGAAGAACCTGAATACTATACTGAAATTACATAAAAATAGTGGTGAACAATTTGACCACTATATGAGCATTTTATAAAATTCAGGTGAACCGGTCAACCACTATATGTGCATTTTATTTGCCAAATTCTATCCGGCAATCAGGACATATTCGCCAATTTGTGAATAATCGCCACTAAAAAAATCCCTGGATAGCATGGCTTGGTGTAGTCTAATTTGTGGAAGGACTGATACCCAGTATAGTTGCACATCCTTCAATAACTACATCTCCTTATCATCAAGCTCAGATAGTCTCTCTCTGACCATGACTAGCAACTCTCCAAAGGGATGCTCTCAGAAACAGACCAAGTCCTGCAAGTGCAAACAAACATCATATCAGTCATTTACGTCATTAAATTTGCAAATCTAACTGAAGTAGGTCAAATTTGACTTCAGTAAGGTCAAGAATGACCTTACTATGTCAATGTCGACTTTTATGGGTCAGGGTCGACCTTTTTGGGTCAAGGTCGACCTCATCCCAGAAACAGGCAAAAACCCTCTGGTTAATGTTGACTTTCATGGGTCAAAGTCGACCTAGATGGGTCAATGTTGACCTAGATGGGTTAGGGTTGACCTAAGAGGGGTAAAGTTGACCTTGCCTATAAAAAATAGGAATTTGCAAAATACAAAGGTAGACAACAGCAAAATCACCTCAGGTAGTGACCGTTTGGTAGCCAGGCTGTGTCTCAGAAGCTCCAGGTGCGTCGCTTGAAGTTCCTCTCTTCTCAGCATCTTTCTTCCTAGTTTCGAATCTACAAATGGTAAGAATGACTAAGTATTTCTCTCTTTTCCTTATTAATAAGTTCAAATTATACTTTTATTAGGGTTTCTTTTAGAGTTTCCGCAGGGTAACCTCGTATTTCCCTTCTTATGCATTTAGACAGACATCCACTCTTTTCATCATAAATTGAGCTCGGTAACTCCATTTTTAGTGTTGTTAATGCCATTGGAATCATGATTCAGTTACCTAACTCCTTGAACTAGTTTATGAAGATTAGGAATCCTTCTAAATAGTTTAGGAAATGACTTTTCAACACACTACATATCCATTGTATAGAGTTTTTTTTATCACCCTGTTTCACCCTTTTGAAGTAGAAAGCTGAAATAGGGGGCATAAGGGGCTCTATACACTTCTCAAATTGTCATATAGTAAGCCCTAGGTGATTTGTGGATTTTCATTAACCTTGTGTGTTGCAAGTTCTAATAGTTTTCCACAGGATCTTTACATCGAGGACTTGGCTATATCCTTTTTATTTACTATGATGTTTTCTTACTTTATCTTGCATATTCACGTAGTGGGGGATAAATGTATCATATTAAAATGGAAGCACTTCCATCTTGATAGGTTTAGAACCCTCTTTTAGTACATTTATCATGATAGACTTGCATTTAGGATGCATTCTTCACTTGATTCCTTCATTTTACGTGAAATTAGGGTTAGGATCCCGAGGATTCTCCTTAATTTCCCCCTTTCATGGCTCTATTTTCTAGGTAAGACTTAAAAATAGGTCCTCCTAGATTTCATCACAATCATCATAGGATTTTGTTCCTCTCCTTGACATTCTATTCTATTCTGCCATCATTTATAGGTCTCCAGAGTCGAGGTTATCCTTGACCTAGGTCAGATTCGATCTCATCCCTGACCTAGGTCAAATTGGATCTCCTCCCTAACCTAGTCAGAGATGAGGTCATCTTTGACCTCCTCTAGAATCTATGCCCCTTTTTCAGAATTGGTCCTGGCGGGCCCCAAAATCAATCTCGAGCCCTCAGATCCAAGTGTGAAAGGGTTTTAATTTAAAATTCATTTAAGTATTTTCCCTCCTTAGTTGGTTATTGTGATTGGACCTTAATTCAAGGTGAAATTTGAATTATGGGTCCTCACATTGCTCTAGGAGCCTCACCTTGAAACATCTATATAAAGATTCTCATTTGCATTCATTTTCACACAACAACACCAAGAATTTTCATGATCAAGTGCTCTCAAGGAGACAATTTCATGAATAAGGAGATTCAAGTAAGCAAGGAATGGTTAAGTGAAGATGCAAGATTTCAAGAGGATGATATAGAAAATCAAGCCATTGTTGACATCAAGCATCTTTATGAACACACCATTGTGAACACATACTTGGAGCAAGAGAGATCCTTTCTTCCTTGATCCACCAGTACCAATATCCAAGCATTCAAAGATACAACCATGGGGTAGCAATTACGGATTGTGAGTTTGGTAGAAGTACTTTAGCCTTGGGGACTTGGTATGCTTTTTTATTTTATTCAAATCTATGCATTTTTGTCTCATACATATTCATGCTAGAGTTTTGATCTAGAGGATTAGATCTTGGCATTACACTTTCAATACACACACACACACACACATAGACATTCCATTTCCATTGGTTATTCATGGAGGTGGAGATCACAAAAATGGGGGTTTGACTAAGGCAAAACCCTATATAGCCACCCCAAAAATCCCCTTTTTTAGATATCTACAGTGTTTGTTTCAAGAATTGGAGGATGGATCTGAGTACCCTTTTCTACAAACTTCCAAGATCTATGAACAAAATCAAAGTCGACCTTTAGAATAAAAATGTAGCCTTTGACCTTTTATCAGGGTCAAAGACTACCTGCTGTTGGAAAGATGAAAGTTTTCTGGGTTTTCTCTGTTAAGGTTTCCTGGTCCCAAATCTGGTTGTCGAATCTTCCAAAACTTCACACAAACTTCAGAAAATAGGTATTTCTAAATCTATTTCATGATAAGGTATTTATCTTAATCTAATTAATTTTCAATTATTTCCAGATTTATTTTACTTATGTTATTCCAATTTAAGATACATACAAATGAATAGTGTTGAATCATAGGTGCATTGTTAACCCTCCATTTCAACCCTATTCACCTTTGTACTGAGAAATGTTCATCGGAGTAGTAATTTCTCAGATTCAAGTGCATTTTAAATGTTCTCATTTACCATAGCAGTTCATCAGTCAAACTTCTTCTATGTACACTCAAAAGAATGGTGTCCTTCCTCTCCACAGTTATAGCAATTACCCTTAAAGATAACTCTAGCTATATTCTTCTTTGATTCCACAGGTTTTTGTTTATCTTCTGCATTAGTCAGTTTATCCTTCACCAAGTGATAAATTTTCTCCTTCCCTCGAGAGTTACTATGTTGTTTCCTTTTCAACATCTCTTTTTCCTTTAGAGCATACTGATAGGCATCTTCAATAGAATCAATGTTTAGCATACCAAGCTCATCCGAAATATTGAATCTTAGACCATTCACATATTGAACTACCTTTTCCTTACCAAGTTCTGTATGTCCAAACCAAATAGCAAGCTTGTAGAACTTCTCGGTATAATCTTCAATAAACAAATCTTTCTGTTTCAAATTCTACAACATTTTAAACAAGTCAAGCTCATAGTTAGCAGGTATGAAATTAGCTTTCAATTTTGTCACCATCAACCTCCACCAATTGATCTTCATTTCACCTTCATCTTCTCTATCCCTTTGTAGTTCTTTCCACCAAAGAGTAACATTTCCTTTCAACTTAGTCTATGCCAATCTCACCCAAAGAGGATCTTCAATTTCTTCCAGCTCAAAGAAATCTTCAAGTTCACCAATCCAATCAATCATATGTTCAAGTTTCAAGGTACCAAAGAAAGTAGAAACCTCTATTTGGTAACTATTACTAAACTAAGCTTCAGATCTAGGCAACTGAGCAGTTCTGTCTCCACCAAATCTATTCCTCCGGTCATCACCACTAGATCCAGTAGCTTCAAATTCTTTAGTAGCTTCTTCATAGCCATCCTCAATACAAACATTTTGAGGTATACTAGTAACAACTCTCATGATCTCAGAGACCATGTCATTCTTCACCAATTCCATCTCAGATATGAAATTTGATTTCACCTTCTCTATGATATGGGATTCCACAGTATCACAAAGTTCAGAAATAACTCTAGGGTCTAATCTTCTCAGAGGAATCCTTAAAGATATGAAAAAATAACCCTCTACAACAAACCCTCACCGACCACCTTGTGACAATCTCCAAGTTGTAAACAAGTCAGATCGCAACCTACAATCTTGCAAACAACTAGGGCATGATTCCACAAGTTCAATGCCATCTATCTATAACTAAGATCATACAATCTCTTCACCAACAAGATCAACTTTGCAAGATCAGCCCTGCTAGGTCAACCTTCACTCCATAAGATCAACTTTTCTCTAATACCACTTGATGCAGACCAAGGTGAGAAGGATCCAATTAAGGACAGTCCAAACCTTGTAGCTTCAGAATTACACAGTGGAATACTCAACACAACAGATAACACAATAATTATTTCAAGTAATTTTCATTAACATGCCTAGCTATAAGGCCTTCGAGGTTAGGGCCAATTACAATCAGAACAATTTTGCAAGATCCATAGATCCAATTACAACACCAGCTAGTTTAGTTCTGAAGACAATCAAAAGCTGATGGAAACCCTAAGGTAGATCTGAACTTGAGCTCGCAAGCCCCCAAGTAATCTCCTTATTCCCAAGTGTGAAAACCACTAGCTTTGCAATTACAAACTATTAGATCTCAATTTGATTTGCAAGATCATGTAAGATCTTTTCTACAACTTTGTGAACTTTAGCTTTCAAGCTTTTGTTCTCATCAACCTCTAAGTTTTTTCTTCTAAAACATCTACCCAAACACCCCTTAAATACTAATCATCAGCCACAAGTCAGCTGGATGAAACCATTAACTCCTCCCAATAATTATTCAATGCCATACAAGTTGGATTAAAAATTATATACAAACATTTAATACAACATATGGGCCTGTAACAATAGCTACCAACAATAAATGCACCATGTCGGCCCAACAAATCACACAGAACTCCACTTGGTAAGCCAAGAATATTGAGCAATAGTGAAATAACCGAGCAGACCAAGCATCGTCGAGCACCATTCTCGACTGAGCATCGCAGGCATTACTGAGTAACACTTTCACCAAGTGCTAGAAGTTACTAAGTTCCTTCAGTGATTGAGCTTCCTTCAATGACTGAGGCTGTCAGTCAAGGCTGCAACCGAGTAACACCAGCTAAAATACAAACACCATATGCAATTTCACTGAGGATAAGGAATGTCCCTGCCTCAAACTTGGATGCCCCTGCATCACAAGATCTCCAGTAGAGGGGACTCATAGTACTACAATATGAGATTCATTTCCTTGAGTTGTTACCCTACGTTGACTATATGAAGGATGAGAAATTAAAGGTAAACCATTTTGTCAAAGGACTCAATGACTGGATATTCAGACAGGTTCACATTACCACTCTAGGGAATCTTTGAGAGGCCATAGAGATGGCATTGATTGTAGAGGAGATTTAGGGTAGGTCACAAGATGGTCGTGATAGGTCTCAAAACCATAACTCTATAGGTTAGTCTCAATTTTACCAGAAGAATCATTAGAAAGGTAACAACAAGCAATCTTTGGGGTCTTATAATAAGAACCCTCAGCAGTAGTCTCAGCAGAATCAGAATAAGAAGACACCATAGGGACAACAGGGCTCTCAGACCAAGTAGTGGTAAACACAAGGTCCTAAGAAGGATTAGCATCCACATAATTCAGATGTACCTCCAACATGGAGTTAGGAGTCCTCTCGGGGGGTTACAGTGGGTTTGGTAGGACCGATGGATAACAATACTCTACACCATAGGAGGTTCAGAATCACACATGTGCTCCTTGTTATGCATGTGGTGACATGGGGCACTTAGCTTGATATTTTCCTCTAGGTCAGATGGCAAGTAGTCAGTGCATGGCAGCATCAGAGCCTATAGTTGGGGACTTCGGAAAGTCTCACAAGGTTTTCGTAGTGGTTGATAACTACAATGTATAGCATCAGGCCATAGTTATAGAGGTTGTAGGTATGATCAAAGGTACTAGAGTTACCATTTTGTTTGATTCTAGAGCTACTAATTCTTTAATATGTCCATTGGTTGTTGAGTATTGTAGGATAGTGGTAGCTAGGTAGGAAGTTGGTTGGGAGGTTGAGTTAGCCTGGGAGCTAGAGTGTCAGTCAACTCCTTGGTGAGGGATTTTTAGGTATAGAATGGTAATTTGACCACCACTTTAGACGTTTGTATAACACCTCTTGGATCCTATGGCATAGTACTTGGCATGGATTAGATATATGCCCATAGAGATAAGTTAGATTGTCATCAAAAGAGGATTGAGTGTGTATATGATCATGGCACACCTATTGTGATTTGTGGGATTGAGAGAAGTATATCTCTTTGTATGATCTCTTCCATGCAACTTAAGTAGAGCATGTGAAAGGGATGTCAATTATTTTCCATTACTATCAGTGATAAAGATGATGAGGAGGATAAGGAACCATCTCTTGATGATTATCCTATACTTTAGGAGTTTGCAGATGTGTTTACTACGAAGCTTCTAGGTATGCCTCCTCATAGGGAAGTGTATTTCCACATTGATCTGATGCGAGGAGTTGCTCCAATTTTTGGGACACCATACAGAATGACCACTAATGAGCTTAATGAACTCAAGATCTAATTAGAAGATATTTTGGAGAAAGGACACATTTTTCCTAGTGTTTCACCTTGGGGAACACCAGTCATCTTCAGTAAGAAAAAGGATGGATCCTTGTGGTTATGTATCGATTACCGATATTTGAATAAGTTGACCATTAAGATTTGGTATCTGCTTCCTAGGATTGATGATTTGTTTTATTAGCTTCAGGGTGCCAAAGTGTTTTTCAAGATTGATCTTAAGTCAGGGTACCATCAGTTGTGGATTGTGGATAGTGATATCCCCAAAGATGCTTTTTGTACTAGATATGGCTATTATGAATTCACAGTTGTACCATTTGGACTCACAAATGCTCTAGCTATTTTTTATGAGCCTTATGAATGTGGTATTCCACACCTCTCTTGATAAGTTTGTTGTAGTGTTCTTGGATGATATTTTTATATATTCTTGGGATGAAGAAGAGAATGAAGAGAACTTAAGGTAGGCATTGGAGTGTCTTAGGGATAATCAGTTGTGTGGAAGCTTGTCTAAATGTGCATTTTATGGATAAGAGATTCATTACCTTGGGTATTTTATTTTAGGAGATAGAATCTTATTTGATCCATCTAAGATTAGAGTCATCATGGATTGGCATGTGCCTACCTCTGTGACTAAGGTCAGGAGTTTTATGGGATTGGAAAGCTATTACAGACATTTTATAGAGGGAATTTCTAGAGTGGCTCATCCCATTACTTCTCTTCAGTGAAAGGGAAATAAGTTTGAGTGGATTGAGAAGTGTGAGAGGGATTTTCAAGAACTTAAGAAGGCACTTACCAATGCACCAATTCTTGCAGTGCCTGATCGTTTAGTGGATTTTATTGTATGTGCAGATGCTTCCTTGGATGGTTTGGGAGAAGTTATTATGCATAATGGGTGAGCCATTACATATGCATCTAGGAAACTTAAGACTCACGAGATAAATTATCCCACTCATGACCTTGAGTTAGCTATAGTGGTTCATGCATTAGTGAGATGGAGACATTTCCTTTGGGGTCATCAGTTTGAGCTCTATTCTGATCATGAGAGCTTGAAATATATTTTCACTCAGTTGAAGTTGAATTTACATCAGGGGAGATGGATGAAATTCCTTTGTGAGTATGATTTTGATGTTCACTACATCAAGGGAAAGGATAATGTAGTTGCCAATGCTTTGGGTAGGAGATGTCATGGGGATTAATTACTCTATGACTGTAGGCATAGAATTTAGAGATCATATATTGTACTATTTGCATGAGGATGTTTTCTATGTTGAGATCAGTCAAGTTATTTGATCTCAGAGTACCCTTGAGGGGAAGTATTCAAGATATTATTTAGATTTTGATGGACTTTTACACCATATAGGATGCATTTATGTACCATTCTCCAGAGATTTTCAAGTTTTTATCATGTTAGAGGCTCATAGAGAACCTTATGTAGCGCATCCCAGAGTCAAGAAGATGCATGCAGATTTGAGACAGTTGTATCATTGGCTAGGGATGAGACATGATATAGTTGAGATTGTGACCTGAGGTCTTGAGTTTCATAGACTTAAGGCAGAACATCATCACCCTAGTAGTTTGATACAACCACATGAGATACCAGAGTGAAAGTGGGATGTTATTTCTATGGATTTCATCATTGGTCTTCCTATGTCATCTTCATGCCATGATGCCATCATGGTGATAGTTGACAAGTTGACCAAGGTAGCCCACTTTTTACCTATTTAGACCACTTTTACAGCCCTAATAGTGGCACAAGTTTTCTTGTAGGATATTGTCTGACTTAATGGCATACCCCATCAGATCATTTCAGATCAAGATTCTCTCTTCACGTCATTCTTCTCAAGGGGATTATAGATAGCTTTGGGTACTAAAATTAATTTTAGCACTACTTATCACCCCGAGATAGGTGGTCAGATTGAGAGGGTAAATCAGGTGATGGAGGATATACTATGCATGTATTTAATGGATCATTAGACTAGGTGGAAGGAGTACCTTCATTTAGTATATTTTTCCTACAATAATGGGCATCACGCTTCTCTAGGCATGACCCCCTATTAGGCATTATATGGAAGACCATGCAAAAAACCTTTGAGTTGGGACCACATTAAGGATAGAGTTACTTTAGGTCCTGAGTTAGTTCGAAAATTGGAGCAGTAGGTGTCCTTGATTCGACAATGTCTAAAGGAAGTGCAGAATATAAAGAAGTATACTAACACAAAGAGGAATATCATAGCTATTTGGTTGGGGATAGAGTTTTTTTGAGAGTGTGACCTCATAAGAGTCTAATCTATTATGGAAAGGGCTCTAAGATTGTACCCATATTTTTAGGTCCCTTTGAGATTCTTGAGCAGATAGGTCTTGTTGCATATCATCTATCTATTCCACCTAGCTTGTCATGCATCCACGATGTCTTTCATGTATCAATTTTGAGTATGTACATATTTGATGAGTCTCATATCATGGATTGGGATGTCTTGTAGGGGTGGAGTCAAATGGAGAGCTAGCTTTGGAACCCATTTGCATTTTGGCATGCTTGATGCTAGCTCTTTGAGGCCAAGAGATAGACTAGGTTAGGGTCCAATGGGATAGATATGATGAGCTTATAACATCATGGGAGGATGCAACACAAATGAGAGTGCAGTATCCGCATCTTTTTTATGAACTCCAAGAGGAAGTTCATGCCTAGGGGGGAGGATGTGAGGCCTCACCCTGAGCCCGTCATAGCTTTTAAGTTTCTACATTCGAGAGATACTCATTTTCTACTTTATTTTGATGCACTATGGATTTTATCACCTTAGAAACTAGATGAATATTATTTTATGATTGTTATGATTATTATCTTGTGACATTGTTATGGATATGCATTTATGGTTAATATGGTTTTATGAATGCTAGGATGACATGATGAGATTTACTTATGTGATTTATTAGGAAATGGATTTTTTATGCAATTATGATGCTATGGGTTTTCTATTAAGAGTTGAAAGTTAATTGCTTGATTACATGATGTGAGTATATATATTCTCATAGATGGGAAAAGTTAAATTAATATGAAAAGTGAATTTCAAATTGATTATGTGATGTTGCAAATGATTTGTTAAGTTGAATGAAATTTATTCATTTATGTTGAGGATATATTTCTTTTGACTACTGATGTTGAATTTAGTGTGGAGGGATTAAGACACTGGTATTGTATCAAGGAACCAAACATAGAATTATGTAAATTTAGCACAAGCCAAGGTTACATATAATGAGAGAGAAAACCTCATTGTATTGTATTTTATTTGTATATGTAATGAGCTTGTTTGTCTCAATTAAATTTATTAAATTGTAATTGTAAATTTGTTAATGTGAGTGCTCAAGTGGAAATTTCATGTGACTTTTGATGTGTAAATTGTGTTGTGTCACTTGACACTTGTAGTGTGTACATGTGGCCATGACATGTTCCACTTGAGGAATGATTTCCCACCAACCTAGGTAAGTACCCCTTTAGGATCCCTATGTGAATCCCTTGGTTAGGGAGGTAGAGATATGGTCAAGTCTTTGATTTTTGAAGTGAATCCTAAAATAGACTTTTGGGGAATTAGAAAGGTTTCTAGGGGTATGTTTGGATCATTTTTTAGTAATCCCACTTGGTATATCCTATGGGTAAGGGTCATTTTTAACCATAGGAAAACCCCTTGTTGACCAAAAGTCCATTCCAAAAGTTGGATTTTCAAAATCACCAAAAATTAACTTTTGGAAGCAAGGTCTTCGATAGAACACCCATCCATTAGGATGCAAGTCTTTGCCCACTTTTTGGCCAACCTTTTTATGAAGCCATTTTTGGAAAGCTTGTAAGAGGCTTAGGGAAGACCAACCATTGAGAGAGGAGATCTTATTGTTGGAAAAATGGTTAGCGCTCCCCTCTTGATTCATGACATGGTTTAATAGCCTCATGTGTCTTCTATAAGTCTAGTGATTATATTGGGCATTATCAAGTTGATCTTTTGGTAGCAACAACAACCAATACTTGTAACAAGTGGTATCAGAGCTTGGTCATAATGGGTAACATTGAGGGAGAGATTGTTGGAAAAATAGTCAATGCTCCCCTCATGATTTTTGACATGGTTTAACAACTCCTGTGTCTTCTATATGTCTAGCAGTTGTATCAGCATTAACAGGGTGATCTTTTGGTGAAACAAAAACCACTACTTGTAACACTTATCCCTAGGGAGTGTGGGGAGTTGTGTGGAGATCTTTTTAGTGGGGACTCTCCATGGTGGAGAGTTTCAACATCCACTCTCTAACTTAGAGACTAGACTAGATTTGGAGAAGCTTGGAAACAAGGATAGGCCTTGGACAAAAGGGAAGCTCATACTCAACAATTTCCATAAGCTTGGACTTAAGATGGTGGCACTCATTTTCTCTCTTTTTGTTTACTTTTTATTTGAAGATAATGTGGATGTATGAGCAGTTGTGTTCTTCATTTTCTTGCCATGTAAATTTGGTTTTTACTTTCTTGTTGTCATGAATATTTCTTCTTTGTAATGTGTTCCATTTTTTTTTAATGTTTGGGAGTCTCAAGGTCCACTCACCCTTGGGAGGGAAGAGTAGCCTTGGGGGTGAAGGGAATTTTAGGAAGCCCATGGGGTATAGAGTCTCTCCTCAACAAGGAGAGGGAGAAATCATGGGGTATAGGCTCCGTGAAGCCATTTCCTTGGGGGTCATAAGGGTTCTTGTTTTGGCTTGAATGCCTTGGGGGTCTTAAGCGATGCAGTTTGGTTATGGATGTAATTTTCTTGTTTGAGATGTTGATATTTCATGCCTTATGAAGGCTTGTGTAATTATTTAGATTTGGCTATCTCCTCATTTGGGTACTTGGTTCACCTTCACCCCAAATATGGGTCTTGTGTGAACCTTTGTGAAATCCATGGGTAGGGGTTTTCTTATTGTTGGAAACTTATTTGTGTTGTTGTGAAGATTGTGTGTGATACCAGTCTATGAATTGGTTCCCCTAGCACGGGGGTGGTCTCTTAAAGGCCTTATATGGGGAGGTGAGAATCCCATGGTCCTTGCGAGTTTTATTTGCCAATTTTGAAGCCATTGGATCTTTAGTGAATTAAGAATAGAAAGAGAATTGAGAGCTTGTGTATAGAGAACTATTTTCTATGTTGTAGTGTGATTATATTTGTGTATAGTCCCTAAGGGATCTTTTATAAGGATTATTGTTGTATATTTAGTTTCAAAATGACTTAGTTTTTGGGCTTTCATTTGTAAAAGGTTCTTTGAGGTTTCCCTGTATTGACTTGGCAATGTAATAAAAGTGCAGATTTACTTAAAGGATAAACTTGTTTTCTATTGTTAAAAAAAAGGGTTGTGTATTTTATTTGCATTCTGAAATTTATTTGTTAAATAAGTTGATGTTGTATCTAAAGAGGATTTAAAGAAAAAGGAAACTCATAAGTTGTTGATAAATTTCAGAATGATTTAGATTTAAGTTCTCGATGTAATTATTGTATTAATTATTCTTGAAGTCAAATATCTATAGGAAAAAAAATGCATTAGAACTCTCGATACATGCCTTTATTCTATTAATGTGGTTTAATAGAAAAAATAAATAATATTGAGGGTATTTTACTCCATTATCACATTGGTTATTTACAATGTTTGTTCTTTCTTGTACATGCTGGTTTTAGTATTTAAATTTTAATATATATTTTTTAATCTAAAAAAAATGTTTATTTCAACATTTTTCCTAAAATGTATATTCATT
>BSBK01009087.1:0-80000 GCA_027943335.1 Chamaecyparis obtusa
TAGAATGGAGGACATCAAATTATTAGAAAAGAGATAATGGATCCTTTGAAAGGAGAAATAGATGAGATAGAAAGACCTTCCCCCCACAAGAGGGAAGACAAGGAAAAATATAACCCAATATGTACCTTAAGTGATAGATCTTTTATAATAGACACACACTTTCAAGCAAGCAAAAGGTTACAACACGATATCTAAATCTCATGAAAAAGAGAATATCCTTTCATAACAAAAACTTCATGCAAGAAAGGACATCATACCATAAAAGAAGAAATTCCAAAAAGGATATTGGATGTATTGGAAAGGAAGAGAGAAAGGGAATGGGGATATAGTACACACCTTACCTATTTCTAGGTAAGGGGATACTTGACAAAGGATGACACATTAAAAAATTTAAGTGAAAGTTTATTTATAATAGATGCATGATTTCAAGAAAGCATAATGTTGAAACTCAGGATGTAAATCTCCTTAAAATGAGAAGATCCTTGCGTAAAACAACAAATCCATGCAAGAAAGGAAATCGTGTTATAAAAGAAGCAACAAAAGGGGAGAAAAATGAGTCCTTGAGATAAATAGGAGAGTGAAATAGAACCCTTTCCACCCAATGAGGAGACAAGGAATAAGGAATCTTATGTTTCTCAACAAGTATGATTGCACCTAAAATTGCATCACCATAAATGACAATGAGCCTACAAAATTTAAGCTAGCAATGCCACATAGTAAGGAGAAACATAATAGGAACATAAATGGTATTTAGAATGATCATGAAAAATGTGTAATTAATTATTAAATGTCATTTGAATCACACCAAAATCAATTAAATATTGAATTTTATACATCAAATCACAAAATTAATTAGTCTTATAGCCATGAATTTGATGATGCATGCAAATGGAATATTTTTCTTGATTGCGTTTGCTATTTTTTTATTTGTTTTTCAAAGGAAGAGTAATTAAGTTGGTCTTAAGAAGCTCAAAAAAATATTCTCTTGTTGTGATGATAAACTAGGAGAAGAATTTATAGATTGATTGGGAAAATGGGAAGATTAGAAACTTAGAGTTTATTTTATAAAATGTGATGTAGATTTCTCATGATTTTCAATGTTTTTTTGCACACTTCTTATACCATGTACATTAGGAAGGTTTGATATATCAATAAGATAAGAGTCTGTTTTAGGTGGAATTGGGTTGAAATTTAAAGAGGCCTAATAAATATTCATACTTGTGTCAGAATAAGGGATTTGGTTCTCAAAAGATTCATTAGGAAAAGAGAGAGCATAAAAAATATCATCCACTACTTCTAAGGTACTCTTATGAGAAGGAAAATCATGAATCATTAGTGTTTCCTATCTAGAGGGAAGATGATTAAAATGGATAGGAGGAGAAGTGTCATTAAGGGAATTATCAAGCATATCACCCTTTTATATCATAAAATCATCCTCTTGGACAAAGGTAGTCTCATGGGGGAGTTATATATTATTCTCTAATGGTTCATCCCAAAGAAGAATATGATTTAGATAATGCTTAAAATTAATTTCTTGCATCAATATGTCCTCATGAGGGAGAGAATCATTGGGAGAGGAATCATTGATTGGTTCACAAAGGGGATTATTGCAAACCATAAATCCTTGTATCACATTAATTAACTTTTAGTAAAAGGATATTTGAGGGGGTGTAGAGGAAGATTAGTAGAGATGAAGTCATTAGGGGCTTCATCTAATATATCAAAATCTTCACTACTAAATGGACCATCAAAAGCGGTAAACTTTTGGACAAAGAAATCAAACATTTGGTAATGAAACAAGCCAATGCTATGAAACAAAATAGAAAATGAACTATGAATGCATGAAAAGAAAGTATTTTTGGATTTTATAATTTTGAAACATGCAAGAATGAAAAGGGAATGCAAGAATTAAATGGATCTATAATATTGATTAACAAAATGCATACAAAGTAGATCTAGAAGCACACCATGCATATAAAGGATATCTACCACCAAACTCAGAAGATAAAATGTCATAAGTCGGGTTCACCAAAATCTATAATACTGAACCTATATATCTAGATGCATAAAATGCAATAGATCTAAGCACACAATGAGATCTATACAAAAAATCATAATGGTAATGTAATGTGTCAGGTTCACCAAAATGTATAGTCGGAAATGAGATACAATGCTATAAGGGTACTAAATCCCAAATCCTAATATATATTAGAGATATAATGCGAGATCTACACAATGCAGGTTTTTTTTATTCCTTAATAAAAATCACAAGGAAATGAAGTTTTAATGAAATATCTGAAATATGAAAGTGAGAGAAATATGGAAAAAGAGGTGGGAATAAGTACACTTGGAAATAATATGGAGAAGGTAGGGCTTTGAATTTGAATTTGACTATTGCTGGAGTCTCAGAATCAGTTGTAACTTAAGATCTGGAAGGTAGGGACCCGATTCTTTTTGCACCTAAGATCTCTCTAAAAAAATGGTAAGCACAAGTTGACTTCTTGGGAACAAGTTGACTAGTCAACTTGTTTCTAGTAAAAATCGATGAAACTTTCTAGGGGTTCGCAAATGCACTTGTACTTCCTAGATCTAGAAGCTTATCTCTACAACATATTCCTACACATAGATAAACATGAAAAAAGGTTGAATAAAAGGTTTTCATTAGTCAAACCCCTATTTAGGAATCAACCTTGAACTAAAATGAAATGAGATGAAATAAAGGAAAATTGTATTGTCATGTAGCAGAGGCTAGATCTAGATAATGAAGTATATCATATCTTGTAGATGCAATTAATTCTTTGAATGTGATCAAGTATGTTAATGCAATAGCTTTAAATAAACATAAAAACCTAAAAGAAAATCATGCAAGACAAAACATCATGAAATAGATGTTGTAATTTGCCACAATATTTGATTGGGGAAGAGAGAAAAGGATGAAGCTAGATGAAGGAATGTAGATCTCTTTCTATGATAGAAAACTCATTTTCTTGGCCTTAAATGGGGAAAGAAGTTAGATCTATGAAAGGAAACACCTTTATTGAATGAATATGAAGATGTGAATGCTTTATGGCTCTTGATCACTTCCTTGAGCTTGAATACTTGGATTCTTGACTGACGACTTGATAGCTTACACTTGAATGATCTCTTATGTTATTTCTTGCAATTGGATGGATGATCATGTTATATTATTCAAAATGGGGGAATTTGAGGTCATTTTAGACTTAAATCCCTCCATTTTTTGTTAAATTTTGATCAATGATGACCACTAATCTAGATCTAAGAGGAAAACATCGTCATCGGGCTCCAGGAAAAATTTGGACCCAAAACCTAATAGACAAATCGAGTACTCGAGTTGTCCTAGGAAAAATTAGCTCAAATTTCATGGGGATGTTGGGGAAGGTGAAAAGAAGTAGGGGGAGAAAATGAAAGTTTTCATGAAGTCAGAGAAGATCTTGAAAACAAAAATTAAATGAATAGGTGTTAGGTGAGGAAATAAAATATCCGATTGGATAGAAAATGAAAAATCATGCCTAGAAGTGAGAGCCAACCTCAAGTTAAAGAAAGATTGAAGGAGTAGGACCCATATTTGAATTAGGTATGCATTTAAGTTCCATATGAGGTCCTACCATAGAAAAAAACTAAAGTAGGCACAAAATCATCCCAAAATGAGTACAAATTAAGTGCTTAGTTTTTAGGATGATACACTAAGCTATAAATAAATTTATCAAAATCAACTGAGTTGGTTTTACTCAGTACAATATATTTTTACTTGTAGAGACAATCAACACAATATATAAGAATTGGAACACTAAATAGGAACTAGAAATATGTCCACCAAATTACACAACCTGAAATGCAAATGCAGAGAATTCTTTGAACTTGTCTTGATTTTACCTAACAACTATCCTTCTTGTCAAATAAAAACAAAACACAATGTCTTCCATTTAAATTTTTATGGCCTTGAAAATATAATAGTGTAACATTCATAGATCATATGTTATAGCACCAAAACCACAAGTCACAAAAATATTATGCAGAGAGATTCAGAGCATTCTCCCATAAGGACTTCAAATACTCTTTCCTACATACTCCAACTTTTCATACATTCATCTTATAGATACACCTCATATTGACTTGTTATCAAGGTATGTGTAGCATCATGAGCGACTAAAAAGTGACAATACAAAAAAAAATATTTTTCATCTGCCCAAAAGCGTCAAAACCTTTGTTGAATTTTTAGTGGGTCTAAGTGTCAACCATATTGGATATTTGATATGTTTGAATTAATAATAAAAAATATTTAATAATAATATATAATATAATAAATATATAGTTATATATTATATATATAATATATATTAATATATCAATAACATATAGTATATATAATATCAAATTAACATTTAATTATTGAGATCAAATATCCAATATGGGTCAAATATTCGATTATTGTGGGTAGTTTATATACCCTAGCCAAATAGTCAAGAGTCATTTTAATCCACATGTTTTATATTTTAGCATTCAATATCTGAGGCAATTCTGATATTCGATCCGTCAAATTGATATTTTTTCTCAAATCGACTATCATGTATGAATTTCATTATGTATTTATTTGAATTTAATCATTTATTTATTTTATTTTGTTTAAATTAGGTTTTTTTGTTTGAATTTATTTTTATTGTTTAAACTATATCTTAATTATATAAATTTGCAACTTAATTAGCTATGGAAAACAACATTGATAACCCATGGCTAGTAAACCCATAACCACCAAACTCTCTGCCACCAAACCCTCAACCAATACAAGAGATAATTTCTAAATATTTAAATCAGTTGAGGGGCATTACAAATATTTATTGTAAAATCCCTCAACCCAATGTTTGACACACTACAATCGATAATCTGATTGTAGAAATCCTTACCACCTAGCATAATTCTACAATTTAGTGATGAGAAGCCATGAAGGCTCAATATGTACATATGTTGTCTTATGATGAGGTGAAATACCTCAGAATAACAAAAGTTGACATAGATGCCTTTTTGTTGATCCTTGCACTAGAAAACTAATGGATCTTAAAAATTCAAAGTTGTCCATGGAATGGTGTACACATGATAAGATGTGAGATAACTTATAGGATTGTTGGTAGATGGTTTTTAATAAGATACCCAAAAATATGGATGTGCCCTTTTATTTCATAAAAAAACTATATGTTGAGTTTATCTTGCATAAGCATGTGAACTACTAGAGCATGATACCATTTATGGGAATAGGTGGAGGTATGCCCCATGATAGACCTTGGGAAAATTGAGTAATACAAGGCCCATTTTTTTGCCCTCCTTAGATTACTTTCCCACATTGAGTACAACCTCTAGATATTATTGTAGAGGTTTCCTCATAGACTATTATGGCTACTTGTTCTTTGAGATAGCTTTTGGTTACTCAGAGTGTAGCACTTGCACAACCACATGAGAATGATGTTGGAAATGTATCTAGTGGCAGTATCACATCATCCTTGAGTCCACATATTTTTGTGCCCCATACTTGTATTATGTGCAGGTACCTTTGTTGGGGTCTCCTTAGATAGCCTATCGAGCCTCCTATTGAGACATGATTATAAGGTGCATGATATGGGTGGCACACCATATGATAGGGAATGGATTGCACACTATAGAGTCCTCTCAATAAAGAGATAGGGAGGTGCATGCATCATTCAGTAAGAATATAGTGGTTGTGTTCTAGAAAGTAGTCACACTTCTATGAATCATTACATCCAAGAACACTCAACAATGAGGTCTCAAATAGTGATTCACAACTCTCTATTCATGGAGTGTAGGGGTTGTATATGAGGTCCTCAGATCAACCTTGTTAAACCCATGCAAGTACACCAAGAAATGAGAGATTCAAGGATGAGAAGCAAGAGTGTTAATCTCCATTGATCATCAATTTATTGCATGCTAAATGAAACTAATCTAGATGATAACAATGCAAAGAAATAAACTATGCTATTGAAATGAAAGTTTTACTCTCCTTTACTAATTAACTATGTGAAGATTAAGCTAAAACAATGAAGGAAACTAAGCTAAGATGCTATGAAGATTAAGCTAATGTAAATATGAAAGCTAGAATGTAATAATCTTCAAAACTCCAAATATCGCCAAGAAAACCTACAACATAACAACATTATGAAAATTCGAGATCTGAAATGAGAAGGAGAGGGCTCCTTATATAAGAAAATGTGGAAGAGAATGCATCTCCAAGAGCAATGTGGGATAAATCGAAAAAGAGGAAACAAAGTTCATTTCTTAGAAAGTGTGGGGAGAAAATGAATTTTCTTTATTTTTAATTATTTGTTTCCCTTTTTCATCACAAAAGAGATTTAAGAGGATTATTTACTTATTTATTTAAAAGAATGATTCTCTTTTAATTAAATAAGATAACATTATATATTTAAAAGGGAGATATTATTTAAACAAGATAAAATCATTTAATTAAAAGAGATTTTAATTAAATAAAATTATTTTATTTAAAAGATATTTATTTCAATTAAATAAGGCTATTTTATTTATTTAAGAGAGAATATTTCTTTTAATTAAATAAATTGATCAAACCTTAGGAAATATTGAAATGATTGAACTAATTAGGATTGATCAAAGGAATTGATTTGAATTTTGCAAAGTATTGATTCAAGAATTTGATAATTTAATAAATGGGGCCCAAAGTCTAGGCGACCATTTTAGGGTGTATACATTTGCCCCTCTTTGACTAACGTGAGGTCGATTTGGGATCACATGCAGTCAAAGAATGGAATTGAAGTGTGAGATCAATTTGGGATCACAAAACAACCCAGACGTGTGTTTGACAGATGGGAACACATCAGGACAAAGATAAGTTGATTGAAAAAGACAAGGCCAACAACCCTATAAATAGGTAATTGTCAAGTCTCAAGCAAGGTTTGATTGATAGGTTTGATAAAGCTGAATCAAGGATTGAAGTTTGATAGGTACTGCCCCCCTCATGATCGAAATTGAAATGAGAAAGAGGAGAAATAATAAATTGATAAAGTTGTTCAAATTGAACTAAATACAAGGTTCTTGATGTAAGATGAAAGATTTGAGGATCACGGAACCAAGGTAGATCAATAAGAAAGATTATGCCCCAAGGTTGAATCAAAAGAAAAGAAGTGGCTTGAAAGAGAATGGAAGATAGAAGTTTGGAAGAGATGGAAAGAAATGGAGAGAAGAAAGAGAATTTGCCCCACTAAAGAGGATGCCCGAAAATCAATCAATTGTTTAAAATAGGAAATTTTGATTGAGATCACAAAAGAAGATAAGAAAATGAGGATCAAAACATGATCATAGTTGATTAAAAGTCCACAAGAAAGATGAAGGAAAACCCTCTCAAACTCATAATGCGGCCTAAAAATGCAAATTAATCATGAAGTCTAACAATGCAAGCTACATGAAAATGCAAAGGTTTACTTGCAATAGGGCAACTATAACATAGGATTTAGTGTTCATCATTCATTAGAGAATGTAAAGAACTTATTTTCATCATTGGGCCATTATTAACATACATCAGAAAATCACACAATCAACACTAGTCACAAATGCAACTATGAAGATATGAATGTGGTTTATATCAAATTGGAATGTGGAAAGATTATAACATGAACATCAAAGACATAAGGGTCAAGATGACTTCAATGTTAGCTTACCCAATTTAATGTAGCAAAAACCACTCTCGCATCAAGGCATAGATGCTAGGATGACCATAAGAATGGTTGTGCAAAAACCATCAAGGATGATGCCTCAAATCTCTTAAGTGTGTCAAGGGAATAATAAGAGACACTCAAGAACTTTGAGACTGCTCCCACAAGCAGAAAGCAAACCAAAACATGCCCCATGCCCCAAGTCCTCTAGCTATGCTTCATGGAGAGACTTATTAGACAAGGACACTCAACGAAAATCAATAATAGTCAGCACACAAAGAAAAGATCATGTCATAGCTTAGGCATTAAGTGATGTGTTTAAAAATTTAAGTGTGTTCACTGATATTGAGTTCTAAGGATAAAGGTCACATGCTTGCAAGAAGGTAAAATCACTTGACAAAACTGGATAAGACCAAACTGATAAGTGTTGAAAAACACTCGATGTCAGGGGTTGTGTTGAAAAAAACAATTCGGGTGGTGTTAAAAAACACTGTTTGTGAGGTGTCCTAAAGACTAACGCATCCAAGAGACCAAAGCTAACATAGTTATGATCCCTAAACAAAGACACAGATCAATTCCAAACCAAGGCAACAAGGACAAGGCATGATGGAGAAAGGCTAAGTGTCAAGTACACATGCTTAAGAAAGAGGGGTGTAAAGGCCTCAAGTAGCGCCCGTTTCTAGGTTTTCACTACTTGGATTTATTTATTTATTTATTTTCTTATTTTTTTGAATTTTTGAATTTTTTTTTTGGTTAGACATCAAAGCGCATATTGCTAGGTTTTCACTAGGACGCTCTTTTTTAGGACATTTTTTGATTTTTAGAATTTTTTCAGCATCATATATGATTTTTTTTGGTATTTTTTTAGGATCAATAAATATGTACAAAGGATGCCCCCAGATAGAACATGCATCATGGATAGAACTTCTTTAGGTGCAAGATATTGATAGGCTCAAGGAGTTGCTCCCCCTCTTCAGTGGATAGTAAATAAGCACCTGTTCCGAAAGTTGTTGTGATGATGTATGGTCCAAGCCAATTAGGTTCGAATTTCCCCTTTTGTTCTCTATGTTGTTGGTTCTTAGGATTTTCTCGTAAGATAAGATCTCCCACTTGGAATGCTCTAGGGTGAACCTTTTTGTTGAAGGCTTTGGACATCCATTTTTTGATAGACCCTTATATGGTCAAATGATGCTTTATGCTTCTCATCTAAAAGTTCTAACTCTTGTAGTCTCATGGCACGGTAGTATTCATTGGTAACTAGACCTTTGAGAGAGACTCTAAGTGAAGGAATCTCAACCTCTAAAGGTAACACTGCTTCAACACCATAAGTAAGGGAAAAAGGAGTAGCCCCTGTTGGAGTATGAATACTCGTTCTATAAGCCCATAAGGCTGGATTTATCTATAAATGCCAATCCCTACCATTCTTATGAACTATTCAATGGAGAATTTTGAGAATGGTTTTATTTGAAGCCTCTACTTGTCCATTTCCTTGCGGGAAGTAAATGGAGGACCAATGTTGTTTTATCTTGAATTTCTTGTAGAGTTGTGTAAGGTCCTTGTTTTTAAACTGACCTCCATTGTCAGTGATTATCTCAGATGGCACTCCATATCGACAGATGATATGGTTCAAGATAAACAGAGAAATTGTCTTGCCCGAGGCAACAGAAAGTGGAACAACTTCTACCCATTTGGTAAAGTAGTCAATAGCAGTGATGATAAATTTATGTCCACCTGATGAGTTGGGATGAATCTGCCCAACAAGATCAAAGGCCCAGTGCTGAAATGGCCAATGAGATATTGAAGGAATGAGCTCCCTACCTGGAGCATGTATCAGGTGACCATGTTTTTGACATTTTTTGCATGATTTCGTAAAAGCTACTACATCCATCTACATGGTAAGCCAATATTACCCCACCCTAAGCAACCTTTGAGCCATGGAAAGACCATTAGAATGTCCCCCATAGATACCATCATGAATATCAACTAGCACTTGATCAAATTCCTCCTTTTCTAAGCAGCTAAGAAGTGTCCCATCTAAACCCCTCCTATACAAATCACTAGAGATGAGGGAATGGTGAGAGGAATTTTAGGTAAGGTTTCTTCTTTTAGATCAGTTAAATGTATCAGGGATGATGCCATCATGTAGGTATGAGTAAATGGCACCGTATTAGGATGACTCATGACCAACAAGGGTATAGATGAGGTGGATTTCTTGGGAGTCATAGATGGGATAGTGTAACTCTTCCACTAGAAATTCAAATCTAGACTCATGCTGCTCTAACTGAAGAAGCGAAGCAAGTGTGGCCATAGCACCAGATGCTTTATTTTTTGCTCTGGGGACTTGCTGAAATGTGACAAATGTGAAATACCGTCTCAATTAATCAACCATTTTCTTATAAGGTACCAGTTTCTCATATTTGGTTTGATATTGTTCATTAACTTGGTTGACTATCAATTGTGAATCCCCATAGATGTGTAGTTCTATGATATTCCATTCAATAGCCATCTTGAGTCCATTTGTCAAGGCTTCATATTCAACAATGTTGTTTGTGCATGGGAACAATAGTTTGTAGGACTTAGGAATTGTGTACCCATGAGGAGAAACAAACAACACTCCAGCTCCTGAACCATTCTGCATAAAAGAGCCATCAAAGAACATCTTCCATGTTCTCTCAGTCATGTACATTAGGTGCTCATCTAGAAATTCAACTTGAATAGGCATGCTATCTTGAATTGGGAAATCAGCCAACTGATCTACAATGGCTTGGCCTTTTATAGCTTTGTGCTCAACATACTCTATGTCAAATTATGAAAGAACCATCATCCATTTAGCAAGTCTACCTGTGAGGGCAGCCTTACTAAGAAAATACTTGAGAGGATCAATTTTTTCTATGAGGTGTATTGCATGTGCAAGCATGCAATGTCATAGCTTTTGGGAAGCAAACACCATGGCAAGGCAAGCTTTCTCAATACTAGTTTAATTGACCTCATATGCAATAAGGGTATGACTAATGTAATATATGGCTCTTTCCTTCCTAGTGTCATCAAGTTGAGCTAATAATGCCCCCAAGGAAGATTCTGTTGCTGAAACATACAGTATGAGAGGTTTTCCTAGGATAGGAGGCATCAAAATTGGAGGATTTGCCAAGTATTCCTTAATCTGATCTATGTTCCTTTGACAATCCTCATTCCAGACACATTTGACCCCCTTATGCAAGTTCTTATTGAAGGGTTGAGCTCTATCTAGCACTTGTGAAATGAACCTCCTGATAGATTGAAGATGTCCTTGTAGACTCCTCATTTGGCTAATGTTTTTGGGAGGTGGCATATCCAATATTGCTTGAACTTTCTCTAGGTCTACCTCTATTCCTTTAGCTGAAATGATAAATCCTAGAAGCTTTCCAGAGGTGACTCCAAATGCACATTTTTTTGGATTTAATCTTAACTAAAATTGCTCCATATGATCTAGAAGGACTTCTAAATCACCTAAGTGTGTGTCTCTTTTCTTTGACTTAGCCAGGGTGTCATCCACATAACCTTCCATATTCTTATGCATCATGTCATGGAAAATTGTTGTCATAGCTCTTTGATATGTAGCTCCTGCATTTTTCAATCCAAAAGGCATGATGTTCCAACAATAAGTACCCCATGTGCAAGTAAACGTAGTCTTTTCTTGGTCGTCAGGAGCTATTTTAGTCTGATTATATCCAGAAAAACTGTCCATCAAGGAATAGATCTCATAACCCGCCATCATGTCCACTATCATGTCTATGTTAGGGAGTGGAAAATCATCCTTTAGGAATTCTCTATTGACATCTCTAAAATCTATGAAAATCCAAATGGATTTATCATGTTTTGAAACTAGTACAATGCTGGATATCCATTCTACATAGTCAATAGCCCTTATAAATCCCGCACTAAGGATTTTTTCCAATTCTACTTTGACTAAAAGAGAAATGTGAGGATGCATTTTTGTCAACTTTTTCTTGACTGGTTTAACACCTGGAGCTATGGATAAGTGATGCATAGTGAGATTAGTGTCCAACCCTGGCATGTCTTGTCTAAATAAGTCCAAGCAAAGTTGACTTTCTTTCTTTGTAGGAACTCAGTGTAGGCTTCTTTCTCTTGAGATGATAAGGATTGAGACAAATGTACAATTTGTGGAACCTCTTCTATACCCAAATTAACTTCTTGTGTAGGTTCAACAAGCACTGATGATCTGTCCTGAAAATAACTGGGGAGACGATCAAGTACCTCATCCGTAGGCACCTCTGAGAGGTTTTCACCTTTTGATATGTCATTTATTTTTACTTTTTTTGATTCTGACACTACCACACAGTGGTTTTCACCATTAGATATCCTAATCTTTTTATTTTATTTTTTGACTGAGGTACTTGATGTCTGGTTCAGTCATGCTGGTAGTCAGTTCACTGGTGGAAGAGACTACAGGTTCAATGGCATTTAGGTAATAGGTTATCTCATAGTCATTCTGGAAAGTTAAGAGTTCAGGCTATTGATAACATTTGGACCAATCAATGAGATGAGGATTAGCAAGGGGTAAGTTAATGGCTGGTTCAATGTTGTGGATACAGATGGTATCATCTCTGGTGACTGTAGAGTTAGAGTCTATCAAGTATTCTTCTAAGTTACCCAAATCAGGATTCGGCCTAACAAGCGAAGAATCATCCACTAATGCAACACGCAGGTTCCAATCCTCTAGCCCTACATGTGACTCATTAGCTAACTCAGGTTTAGAACTATAGGAATGGATGACATCAAATCCCATGTCAACTATGGAACAATTAGAGAGAGAGTCCCACTCATACTCATGTGAGTCTATTTCTGAATCCCGGTTGGGATGTTTACACCAGAAAGGCTTTGGACACCTTGATGTAGAAGCTTCTATGTCATGAAGGGTAACACCTTCTCTTGGGTCAATGTCTAATCCATCTTGTTCTACACTTGCAACTATTGCATGAGTGGTTGGATTATTTGAATCTCCCCAAAGGAGACTAGTAGAAGGAATCCAATCGTCACACATGTCTTGCTGATTTGTCAAATTTGGTATGTACTGTGATTCATCCTCACTATCTGACTCATCAAGGATAGGAACAATATTATTCTTATTATTCAAAAAACCTAGGCCAACCGTCTTCTTAGACCTGCGTCCAAAAAGAGCATGATTGAGAGGTTTGGCTCTAGCGTCTAATCTATGGCTGAGAGGGCCATGTCTAGGATAGCCCATTTGTTTGACCATATCCTCTCCCATAAGCCTTAGGAGAAGGAGAGAAGTTCTCATTGTGCATATACTTCTCCTCTTTGTAGATCCAATCTTTAATAGCTACTTCTTCTTCCTCATCCTAGATAGGCACTGAAGACTTGACAAATGTGTCAAACAAAGTCATGGCCAAAAAAGAAGGTCTCATCTCTTGAGAAGGCTTACCATAAGACCTAGGGGAAACATGCATCTTTGTAAAGGAGTTAAGTTGGTATCCCCCCATACCAAGGTCTATTGATTTGAACTTATCTTTGCACTATGCTAGAGTTGCATTGAAATCATCTACTTCTCTATTGAGGGGAACATGGGTCCCTGCTGAAATGGAGTTGACAGATAAGGTTCCATCTCCAGGTATACAAACTTCTACTCCATTGTAGGGGAACTTAACACACTGGTGGTAGGTGGATGACACTACTTGCATCTCATGGATCTAGGGCCTACCAAGAAAGATATTGTATGCCGGAGGACCAACATCAACAATTTGGAACAAAATTCCTCTCTCAATGGGGCCAATCTTGATAGGAAGAACAACCAACCCCTTGGAACTCCTTTCTACCTCATCATAGGCTTTTATAGTGATCTTCTTTCTGGTATCAATCACTTCCTCATAATAGCCCAAAGTTTTTAATAGACTCAAAGAATAGATATTGAGCCCAACACCCCCATCTATCAACACATGCCTAACATGGGTTTTATGGATCATGACTTCGATGTGAAGGGAAAGATTATGTGAGTGGTTCAAGGCTTTGTCATCATCTTCTGAGAATGTAAGGTAGTGAGGATTGGTAATATGATTAACCATGCCTTGGAATTGGTCGCCATCTAAATTGTTGGGAACATTGGTTGTGCACAAAGCATCCTCAAGGACCTATTTGTGTCTTGGGAGCAACTCTAAAAGCTCCAAGATTGAAATTTGAGCTGGTGTTCTTTGTAATTGATCAACAAGGTTATAATTCAGCTTGGGGTTGATAGCTAGTTTTATGGTGGCATTCTTGGATACCACTAGCTTTGGTTTATTAGGTTGACTTGAACTAGGCCCCCTAATGACAATAGGGCCTTTACTTCTTGTGACAACATTAAGAGCTTGGGATGACATCCTAGAGTGAGGACCCCTTAGCACCACAATAGGTTCTTCATCAAAGATAGGGGAGAGTTTGCATAGGAGTCATAACCATAGGGATCCTTGTTCCTCATCATGTTGACACATTCCTCCACAACTTTGAGCATGTTGACCACATTTTCTGTAGTTGTGTAGGTGTAGTTGATTGTAGCCTTGCCATCCTTGGTTTTAGAGGTTTTCCCCTTCTCATACTTAGGCAATGACTCTTTAAATGCTTTGTGATCAGCATTGGTGTTCAAAAAATCCACCTTAAGCTTTTCATTTTCAATGAGATCTTGGATAATGTGCTTAAGTTTCCAATAATTCTCAATGGTATGCCCAATGCCATTATGAAACTTGTAGAAAGCTTTCTCATCCCACCAATGTGGCTTAATATCAGGTATGTAATGCTTTGTGGGATCTTGTGGATGCACAAGATTATTGGCAATGAGCATTTTGAAAACATCCTCATATGAGTCACCAAGTTTGGCAAATTGACATTTTTCCTTCTTGGGCTTATCTTGATACCTTGGCCTGCTCTCTTGTTGAGGAGGTGCATTGAGCTTCATAGCTTGAACTGCACTGGACAAGTGGAGGACACCTTGATCCTTAGGTTTGGGAGAGTCCACAACTCCATCGTTAACCACTTGTTTGTTTTTGTTCCAATGCACACTCTTCCCCTTATCCTTGCTGGAATTATTTTTTTTTTGACTATTGTTGTTATTGTTGCCATGTCTGGTCAAAATTCCTTTCTCTTTTAAGACATCCTCATTTCTACATGTGGTTTCAACTATGTTATCAAAGGAATTGAAGATCATCTTTTGAACCTCATGCCACATTTTAGGCACCAAGTTGCTGACAAGGATGTCAATTTTCTCATCTTCATGAATGGTCCTAGGATAACAAGAGCACTATCACCTCCACCTTTGCAAGAATGAGACAAAGGGTTCCCCTTGGTTTTGCTTTAGATTACATAGGTCCAACATACTGACAGATCTTGAAAGATTGTATGCAAAGTGTTGAACAAATCTATGAACAAGCTCTTTGAAAGTCTTGAAGGGGGGAGTTATGTTGGTAAACCATTCCATTGCTTGCCCCTTAAGACTCCTTGGGAATAACCTCATTAGATAGGAATCATCTTGGTGAAACTCAAAGCTCATAGTGTAAAATTGGTGCACATGATCATGTGGATCGCCACTACCATCATATTTGTCATATTGAGGGAGTTCAACCCTTCTAGGAAAATCCTTCATGCTCACACTCTTGTCGAAAGGATTACGAAAAATTGAGTCTAGTGAGAATGAACTCTTAGGTGCCAAAAGTTTTTCCATCATTTTCTTCATTTGTCGTATTTCTTCTTCTTGTGATGGACTTTGTTTCTTAATTTTGTTATCCACATCAAAATTATAAGGGACTCTTGCACCCTTGTTGAGTAGACTTTTGAGGAACTTATCTTTGTTTTGTTCCAAGTACTTCTCCACATATTGTTGGAAGAGTGGCTCTTGTTGCATTCTCATGAAGTCCTAAGAATTAAGATCAAAGTCTGAGTTACTACGCCCATGTTGAGAACTATGATGAGCATGCTGCAAAGGTTGCCTCAAGTTCCTAGGAGGTGTTTGTCTCCTATAATGGGCATGTTGTGAGGTCCTTCTTCCTCTAGGACTAGGAGATCTTGAAGGGGTTCTTGAACACCTTCTACTATGTGGTGTTCTGGAAGGAGTGGAGGAAGGAGAGTTTTTGCCACTATTGGCACCCCTATTGTTGAATTAGGTATTAAGTTGTTGGGCTAAAAGCCTACCTTTCTCTTCTTGAGAGGCTTTCCTTTCCAATTTAACAAAGCTTGTCTCTCTGCCTCAAGTTGTCTAAACTTTTCTTGCTTCATAGCTTGCTCATCTAGAAAGGCTTTCTTCTCATGCTCAATCTTTTTAAGCCTTTCACTTGTATACCTTGAGGTTGTTTGAAGTGGGGAGTTTGGTCTTGACTGTTTATACAAATCATTGGTATATGTTGCATTGACATGAGCATCATTAGGTTCATTGTCTTGGTCTTCGTGTTGTGACCATTGTTCTAGGTGAGCTTGTCTCTCATGCCTTTTGACTCTTTGATGTGCATCTAGATACCTAGTATTGATGGGGGGTGAACCAGGTTGAGCATCATGAGAGGAATTACCAAATAGAATGTTATCTCTGTGTCTTTCATAGAGGTCATCAAGGTTTTGATCCATAGCTTCCCTCTCCTGCCGAGTCATGGTATAACTCATATCCATACTTGAATGGGAAGATGCTAAGGGGGTCCTTAACTCAGTAGAATTTCTCCTAGGTGATTGGTCAAATATGGGTTCCTTTCCCTTATGCTTTTGATGAGTTTGGACTGGGGGTAATTGATTAAAGACAACCTAAGGTCATTTCCCTTGACTCACTTGATACCTTATCGTAACGGACATGAAAGGAAAAGCACTCGGTGATAAGATGAACCTAAGATATGTTGGTATCAAACTAGGATAGTAAAAGTGTTCAATTGTCCAAAAGAGAGATGGTGAGATAGAAAATTGCAAAATGTGTCAATCAACACTGCCACAGAGGTGCCCAATCAACGGATAAGTATCCTAGCACATATGGATCAGGAGGATGATTTTAATCGAGTTATATCTGATTGAAATTGATTTTGGGTGGAAGTGAATCAGACAAGAGACTACTAAGACTCTCCAAGTATGTTATCAAAGAATCTAAAGGCGTATCTACTCAACAAGGACAATTTATGAATTACTGATTCCAAGCAAGGTTACTTGTAAAATCAAAGGTCACTAATTCAAGAGGTCAAAAATACAAGAATCCTAGGTGAAAATAGGTTTCCAATAGTAGGGTGAGTAGCTTGATCTAATCTATATCAACTAAGGAGGACTGAAAATGACCAAAAATAGCTCATTGTTTTGATAGACCAGGGTACAGGTTCGTGTGAGGGAATGCAGTCCTACACGAGGAAACACCAAGGATAACATGAGGAAATGAAATCTCATGCAAGAAAATACCAGGCTTGCATGAGAATGTGCACAGCCAGGAGATGAAATAGGATCAAACCACTTAATTAGCAAGTTTGTAAACTTAGGAACTTAATTTTTTTGTTCATTTTAAAAGATTAACCAGGCATATTAACATATTTTTAGCATTTATCAAGCACATAGAACAACAACCATGGAGTTTCAGCAAGCAAACATCTTCAAACAATGAGCAAGGGACAAAGAAACCTTGCTCATGAAATGAATATTGACTTAGTATGCTATTCCTTAAAGATAATACTTGTGTATGTTCTCCAAAATGTTTTTCCAATCACACACAGTCCTAAAAAGAAAATTTTTGCTGCACTATGGTTTTTAATAATGGCTTGACTCTGCAACTTTTACAATTTCAAGAAGGAAAAATCCAATCTAGGTGCACCAGGGTTTTGACACATTTTGAGAACTTAATCAATCAGAGATGCTGAGGAGATTTGACAGCCCATCAAGAAACTATACCCATGGAGATTTCTTCCACAAGGACATTTGTATAGCGGTTGTCACTACCATGACAAAAGTGGCTATTACCGCTTGAGGTTCCATCAACATGGTTTACCCAATGAAGGGAATGTCCACTATGGTTAACCCTCTCTAAAAGGTGACTCACAACAAGGACCACATGGGGACTTGGCTTAGATCCAAGGGTCTGAGTTTCTGTTACTACCCAAAAAGGGAGTAGAGCATAAACCTCTATCCTTTTCTCTTCACCCAAACATAGAAGATAGATTCATTCTGACATGCTAAGACTAAAACTATCTTTCCAAGATTCGTAATGTCAATAACTCATGATCTATCAACCTCTCCAAAGAGAGAATGCATCAATCAAAAAGTCAAAGACTACAAATCTAGTAGAACGTAAAGACAATTCTAGTAACCTCCCTACCTACAAGGGTTCTCTTGTTGAGAAGAGTTTTGCTAGAAACCCACTCTCTCAAGAACCACAAATAGTGTTAATAGGGCCTACTTATCTATGTGGAACACTTATGCAAGAAATGAATCTATATTCTTTTAAAAGTCCAAAATCAAAATGTGGTTTATGAAAGCGATAAATCACTCAAGCCAAACACACAAGAGATTAATTTTATGCCCAAAACCAAGTGTTATAGAGATCAAAAAATTACCTTGGGTTCCAAGAAATGTGAGATCACTAACGTGCCATCTCAAAGAATCAAAATCCAAAACAATCGCAACAATATGGAAAGGTCAGAAAATAGGAAACAACAAGTAAAACTAGCAACTCTCAAATTCTAGGTCTTTGCTGTTGTGGAATTCCATGTGAGATAGTACCAAACCATGCGTGAGAAAGCACAAGCCCATGTGAGAATGTACAAAGGCTTGCACAAGAAAGTACAAGAGCTCGCGTGAGAAAGAACACAGGCCCATGTGGGAAAACCCCTTTGTCGCATGTAGAAATGCTAGTACCAGTAATAATTCACGCGATACAGTGAGAAACTTCATGCAAGATTCTGTAAAAGTGACACATAGAAGTACAGATAGAAAATTAGAAAAAATCACAGTTTTGATAGAAAAAGTGCTAAATTTTTTTTTTAAAAAAATAATGTCCCACAGAGAATACCAGATCTGAAAAAAAAAGTCTAGGCAACCATTTTAGGATGTATACAGTAGTCTCTTTTGAATCACCCCAATCAGAGTCTGGAGGATGTCTAGAATGTCCTGGTTAGGGTTCTGAGGTGGTGGAGGTGTTCCATCCTCTTCAAACCAGATTTGAAAAAAAAACTTGAAACCCTTAACCTCAAAAACTGCTTCAAAAACACCAGAACAGGCAGCAGTAGGGGAGTTTTGATAGAGAAATGATAGAAGATTGATAGAATAGAAGGGAAACCCATTTCAGGGCCCCATGGTGGGTGCCAAAAATGTGTGCTAGAAAGTAGTCACACTTCTGTGAATCATTACATCCAAGAACACTCAACAATGAGGTCTCAAATAGCGATTCACAACTCTCTATTCGTGGAGTGTAGGGGTTGTATATGAGGCCCTCAGATCGACCTTCTTAAACCCATGCAAGTACACCAAGAAATGAGAGATTCAAGGATGAGAAGCAAGAGTGTTAATCTCCATTGATCATCAAGTTATTGCATGTTAAATGAAACTAATCTAGATGATAACAATGCAAAGAAATAAACTATGCTATTGAAATGCAAGTTTTACTCTCCTTTACTAATTAACTATGTGAAGATTAAGCTAAAACAATGAAGGAAACTAAGCTAAGATGCTATGAAGATTAAGCTAATGTAAATATGAAAGCTAGAATGTAATAATCTTCAAAAATCCAAATATCGCCAAGAAAACCTGCAGCATAACAACAGTATGAAAATTCAAGATCCGAAATGAGGAGAGGGCTCCTTATATAAGAAAATGTGGAAGAGAATGCATCTCCAAGAGCAATGTGGGATAAATCAAAAAAGAGGAAACAAAGTTCGTTTCTTAGAAAGTGTGGAGAGAAAAGGAATTTTCTTTATTTTTAATTATTTGTTTCCCTTTTTCATCACAAAAGAGCTTTAAGAGGATTATTTATTTATTTATTTAAAAGAATGATTCTCTTTTAATTAAATAGATAACATTATATATTTAAAAGGGAGATATTATTTAAACAAGATAAAATCATTTAATTAAAAGGGATTTTAATTAATAAAATTATTTTATTTAAAAGATATTTATTTCAATTAAATAAGGCTATTTTATTTATTTAAGAGAGAATATTTCTTTTAATTAAATAAATTGATCAAACCTTAGGAAATATTGAAATGATTGAACTAATTAGGATTGATCAAAGGAATTGATTTGAATTTTGCAAAGTATTGATTTAGGAATTTGATAATTTAATAAATGGGGCCCAAAGTCTAGGTGACCATTTTAGGATGTATACAGTGGTAAGACTTAGTTTATAATTTCATAGAAAATTTAATTTTAAATGAATATTTAAATATGAGATAACTTATTAAGACTGTACACTAATGTTTATTTACATGGTCAATTTATGTTCACTTGATGTCTGAGCAGGAGATGAGACAAGTCCAGAATTCCACAATCTTGACCATTTTATTTGGCCTTGATATATACATGGTATACATTTCTGCACTTATTTGTTTACATTTTTTATTGTATACATACTTGTCATTTAAATTGTGATAATAAAATTATATATTAATTAACATTTTTAGCTTATTTTACTAGATTTCATGATGCACCTATCGTGAGGAAGGTACATTGGCACCCAATGATAAGGGAAAGGTGATTAAGAGTTTAAAGAACTTAGATTTATTATACATGCAAACATAGATATTATAAAAATTGTAATTTGTATTTTATTATAAATGAGTATTTATGAGAGTTAACTTATTACTTGACTATACTAATGTTTATTTACATGGTATATTTAATAGAACTTGGTGTATAAGGAGGGCATGACACAGGTGCATAAGCTCACTGTCTCGGCCATTTCATTTGGCCTTAATAGCTGCACGATATATATTTTTGTATGTGTTTACATTTTTCTATTGTATACATGCTTTTAATTTAAATTGTCATTAATTTAAGTATATACTAGCTAACATTTTTATCTTATTTTACTCTTGCAGAAAATACATAATGCAAGAGAGGTTCTGTAGTACCTCGCCCCTAGTCTAAATTTATAAATGTTGTAATTAATCTAAGATGATAGATTATATGCTAGGAATTTGTTGATGCTTATGATTTTATTGACCCCATACTTGCATGTGTATGGTTGATGTGTTTGTTTTATATTTCTGTTTGATGTGCCTGATGTGGTTGAGGGACAGAGTCATAGTTACTTGTTTGCAAGATCCACATGATCGGCCGATCCCCGCCATTGTCTGTTATATCTATATATATATATATGCACATGCTTGTCTCTTATGCAGGTTTGCAGGTACCGGGCATCAACTTCCCTGAATTGTCAGGATGAGCGTGCCCTATCGCTAATCTCAATGGTAAAAGAGGGGAGATAATATTCAGTTCCAAATCCTAACCTAAGCCAAATATTGTCCTAACGTAGGGGACAAGATTCTGTGTTTCCACTCTTCCAAACTCGTCCAATTGGCAAGAGTTTACACCTATGTCTTGAGCATGAATGTGGGTCCTTAGGTCTTTTTGATTTGTGGTGTTTGATGTGATTTGTATTTTTAGATCATTCTATTTTTAGCTGTGGCATAGTATTTAAATGGAAATTAAATAAATGTATTTATTTAGTTTAATTATTATTTTTATTATATAGTTGATGCATAAATTAATTGGAAATTAATTTTATGCTAATTTGAGTGTAGTTGAATTATTTAATTAATGTGAATTAATTAAATATCCTCACTTTTGATTTATTTAAAATCATGAATTAACCTTTGTTTAATTAAAACATATTTATTAAATTGAGGGTTATTTTGGCATGTGGTATTTATGTTAACTAAATGTTCTTATTATTAATTATTTAAATGCATTATGTTGCACATTCATAATTGAATGAAATTGAATTAGTAATCCAAGTTGAAGTTTGGTTATGTGCTTTCAACTAAAGTCAAAGTGAAGAGGAGACTTCAGTTCAACTGAGATTGAACTGTGAACTAAAGTTCATCTTCATACAAAGCCCTCTTGGAGTTGAGTTTGAATTTATGCATGAGAGAGGAAGTTTCTTTAAGTATTGGGGGTTTTGGCCATTATTCGGTACACGGGTTTTGGAGGAGGAATTTTGGAGACAGATTTGGGAGAATTCTTCGAAAAGCTTGGATTCAATTTTCTTCATTCTGGACATCATTGAATCTGTATAATTTTGATTTGAGGTAGGTTTTGATTTTATCATGGTTATTTTGTTTCGGACCTTTATAGGAAATTGTAGAAAGTGTCTTCCTCGTGCTTGCTGGTTTTGATTGTTTGAGTAGCATAGCATTGTGGTTATCAATTACATCTTATTTATGAAAGATATTTTCAGTTGCATGTTATTTAATGAAGATATATTCAGTTGCATGTTATTTATGAATGATATATTCAGTTGCATGTTATTTAGAAAAGATATTTTCAGTTGCATGTTATTTAATGAAGATAAATTCAGTTGCATGTTATTTATGAAAGATATATTCAGTTGCATGTTATTTAGAAAAGATATTTTTAGTTGCATGTTATTTAATGAAGATATATTTAGTTGCATGTTATTTATGAAAGATATATTTAGTTGCATGTTATTTAGAAAAGATATTTTTAGTTGCATGTTATTTAATGAAGATATATTTAGTTGCATGTTATTTAATGAAGATATATTCAGTTGCATGTTATTTATGAAAGATATATTCAGTTGCATGTTATTTAGGAAAGATATATTTAGTGCATGTTATTTAAGAAAGATATATTCAGTTGCATGTAGTGGTATTCTATTTTTTGAAAATTCTATTTTTTTGAAAATTCTATTTTTAGAAAATTCTATTTTTAGAAATTCTATTTTTAGAAATTCTATTTTTAGAAATAAATAAAATTCGTACATGAGAATTATTTTAGAATAAGAAAAAATAAGAAGAAGAATAACGCTATATAATTAAATATTATTTTTATGAGAATTTCATAATGATGTGTTTATTATTAGAGTGTTTGGTTTCTTTTCATGATTACTGGTATGGGTAGCATTAATTTATCTTTTAGGAGATGTAATCCCAGAGGTGGCCGGGTTTTAGATGTTTAATCTATCTTGTTTGGTTGCCGTGCATATTCTGTTGTGTCAGTGAACTTGTTTTATTATGTAGCTGGTTTTGTGTGTTTATGGTCTTGCATGTGGAATCTAGTTGTAGAGATTCATGAGTTGTGATAACTCAAAGTTCTTAATGTTCATGTGAAACCATAGAGTAGGTCATCTAAGTGTATATCAAGAAGTGGCTTGTGAATTGGTGTCAGAGCCCGGAAGTGGCTACCAGGAGATCCCATTACAAGTAGTTTAATAAGTGATAATTAATAAACATTGGGAATCTAAAATGAACCTAATAAGATATTGTGTGCCTCGCCCATGCCTGAGTTCCTAATTGAGTTTGACTAGGATGGGAGTTGAGATGTTTCTTTCCACCTATATGGACTGGATATGGCATAGGTAGTACCTTGTCTACATGAGAGGTTACTATAACCACATAGAGTCACTAGGGCACCGGGGTCTGAAGGGACTACCAGGATAACCTTAGAGTTGACTAATGTCATGACACTTCTTGTATGCATCTTAGGTTTCCTATGTGTTTTGGTTGCCTCTGGTAGAGTATGTTATACCTTGTTGTACTTTTGTATCCTTGAGATAGAAGCTTTCAGGACCTCTTCCTTGGTTGTTGTTGTTGTTATCCGAGTGGGTTCTGATGTTATCTCCTCAGCACGGTGGGAGTGGACCGTTTAGGTTCACGAGGTCGGGTGGTAGTGGTTCTTTTACCATTTGAGATTTTGACATTCGTGCACTGAGGCTAGATGATCCATGTTGCAGTTGTTCTTTCTTGTTCTTCTTCTTCTTGTGATCTTGTATCATTGTTTCAGATATTCAGAGTTATCATGTTGTATTTCTTTTCAGTTATTGTATTCACATACCCTGTGACATGTGCAGTGGATGTTTATTATTATGGTCACCTTATGGTACCAATTGTATTTATGTAATCATGCTTATGATGTTGTATTTATCTTTCAGATGTAATCTTGGGATTCATATCTTTATCTTATATTAATTAATTAACTCTTTCATGATCTTCGTCAAGGAACCCTTGAGAGTTGTAACCTCTGTTAGTTGTTTGTTGCTATGCTTTGCTTCCATATTGTAAACTTTGATGTTATTGATTGTTAACTAAACAAAAAAAAAAATTCTACAAACTTAGTCACTTGTTTAGGTTAAGTTCTTCTGGGTTCCTTGGTGGGGCATTACAGGTTCAGTATCGGGGATTCACATCCTTGCTAAATGTATTGACACTGGAAAAAGAAGAGATATCCACACAGGTAATTTTTTATTTTGATTTATGATTAGTAAATTTATGTTCCTATCATCAATAATTTTATAGGATAACTTGTATCAATTTTATGCTTGTGAACATATATAAGTTGAGATTGCAAATGTTAATAAACTCCCTTCATGGCCACAAACATATTCTAGGAATCCTAATCATATTAGGAGATGTACACTTGAAGGAATCAAGAATTCAATTTTAAAGTTCAATTATAGCTCAATGTATATTAATTTTTTAATTATAAATCATACAATTTAACTAATCTCAATTGTGGTTTGAATTTTTTTTTTGGAAGATCCTTTACAGACAAAGAATACTTTGAAGAGGCTCCATTTTCATGATCCATTAGTAGTTAAGGATATCATAGAGACATATAGTTGTGACATGTATATTTTGTAGATATTTTGAGATGGCATATGCCACATTTTGTAAAACTTTATTCGGGTTGGTGTTTATGTCATATTTGTATATGGACATACATACTTATTAGACAATTTGATATATAGAAGTTGAGTTTTAATAATTTATTCCTCATGTGCACTAAATGTATTAAGATGTTTATGGAATTTTTATGTATTTTTTCTTATGTGGGTGGCATTGTTACTATGTTCCAATAATATTTGATGTGTTTGGATAATATATGATGTGTTTCAATAATATTTTACTTGTTTCAATAATATTCGATGTGTTTGGATAATATTCCATGTAATGTCCCCTACTAGGGGGTTGCTAGTATCAAATGATTAGTATGCATCATAATACATTTAAATTGGGTTGAATTAAGAAACAATGAATGATTGATAATATATTTGGTAGTTAACAGGCTTAAGCTCCAAATCCTTACTTCTCTCCTATACTCAACTCTAAGGAGGAAGGGGATTTGATTTTTGGAGGGTGCTTCAGACCAATCTAAAAGTAGGCTGGACCTCAAGGATTTGAGACTCTGTCCATTATCTATCTTTAGATTCACCTACCTTGTGAGGATTTACTCCACCTATCCCTACATAACACCAACCTATACTCTTAAGGGGCTATAGTGAGTGATTAAGGATACTAATATATCATGTATTATAAATGTATTAGAGATGGACTAAGGACTAGGCAATTAAATATATTGGTCTTCCATGTATTAGAAATATATATGCATCTAAGTTAAATTAAGAATGACTACACTTTAAGGGAAAGGTCACACCTTTTCATCACAAATACACTTGGGCAAGAGATGAAACCTTTCATAATCAAATCCTTCAACCTATGGATTTTTACAAAGATTCATATATTCCTCTTCACTTTTACATAGGTTAAATTGTTCTATAAGGAGGGTTTACCATAGGCATGGTCCCATTTTTCCTTCTAACTTGCCTGAACACTCAACACCATACCCTAGTGATGATGTCCCTTAAGTTCCCTAAGTGTATAAAACTATAAACTTTGATAGGCTATTTCTCACAATCTATGGCACTTGTGGATGCTCTATTTGAACCTATATGGTCACACAAGGTCACTCTATAATAAATTGTCTCAGATTTTGAAGCCTCAAAGAAGTTTCATGGGGTGGTATTTTTTTTATTGACGCAAAAACTATTAGATGCATTTAATGAAAAATTGCAAGGTCTCCTAAAACTCATATTCATCACGGGTTCAAAATTGCAACATGAACACATTTGGTTGGGTGTATTTACTATAGGTAAAGTCCCCATTTGTGCTCCAACTCACTCAAACACTAAACCCCATACCCTATTGATGATGTCCCTTAAGTGCCCTAAGTGCAAAAAATTATCAAATTTGATGGGTTGTTTCTAGAAAATTTTGACACTTGTAAATGATCTTTTGGAACCTATAGTTTCATCTAAGGCCCCATTACAAACCTATCTTATATTTTGAATACTCAAAGTGGTTTTTGCAGGGCAAAATTTTTTTATTGATGTAAAAAATTATCAGATGCATTCAATAAAAAGTTGCCAGGTCACCTAAATATTATTTTGTTCATCCTGTTCATTGTGGGATGAACCATTAGTGTGATAAATATTTTATATGTGGGTTTACCCTAGTTATAGTTCCCTTTTTCCTCCCAACTCACTCGAATGTTGAACAACATACCCTACTGACAATGTCCCTTAAGTGCCCTAAGTGAATAAAATTATCAAACTTTGATGGTTTTTTTATTGAAAATTGTGACACTTGTAAATGATTTGTCTAAACCTATGGGATCATGTGAGGCCCTTATACAATAACCTATCTCATATTTTGAAGATTCAAAGTGGTTTTTGTAGGGCGACAATTTTTCTGTTGACACAAAAACCATTAGATACATTCAATGAAAAGTCTCAAGGTAGCCTAAATATCATTCTCTTCATCATAAGCACAAACATCAATTTGAGCATGTTTGGTTACGTAGGTTTACCCTAGGAATGGTCCTATTTTTCCTCCTAACTCACCTAAATATTGAATGTGATATTGTACCAACGATTTCCCTCAAGTTCCCTAAGTGCATAAAACATTTGAACTTTGATGGGTTGTTTCTCGTAAACTATAGAACTTTCAAACACTTTGTTTGAACCTATAGGGTCATGTGAGACCTCTCTACAATAAACTATCTTAGATTTTTAAGACTCAAAGAATTTTTTGTAGGGCACCAATTTTTCTATTCATGCAAAAACTATCAGATTCATTAAATGAAAAGTTGCAAGGTAACCTAAATCTTGTTTTGTTTGTCATGGGTGTGAATTATTAGAAAAACTGTATATCGTTGGGTAATTTTACCCTAGAGATGGTTCTATTTTACCTCATGACTCACTCAAATTATATGTGCCCTAATTGTATAAAATTATTGTAATGCCTTGCTAGGGAACCCAGGAGAACTTAACCTAAACATGCAACTAAGTTTGCAGAGCATTTTTTTTAAAAGTTAACAAACAACAACATCAAATTTTACAATGCGGAAGAAAAACAAAGCAAAAAACAATTAACAAAGGTTACAACTCCCAAGGGTTCCTTGATGTAGATAATGAAAGAGTTAATTAATTTATAAAAGATAAAGATTTGAATCCCAAGATTAAATTTGAAGATAAATAAAACATCATATGCATGATTACAAAAATACAATTGGTACCTTAAGGTAACCATAATAATCTACATCCGTTGCACATGTCACAGGGTATGAAATACAATAACTGAAAAGGAGTACAACATGACATCTCTAAAAATTTGATACACTGATACAAGATCACAAGAAGAAAGAAGAACAAGAAAGAACAACTGCCACAAGGATCATCCAGCCTCAGTGCACAAATGTTAGAATCTCAAATGGTAAAAGAACCACTACCACCTGACCTCGTGAACCTAAATAGTCCACTCCCACCGTGCTGAGGAGATAACATCAGAACCCACTCGGATAAAAAATAACAACAATCCAAGGAAGAGGTCCTGAAAGATTCTAACTCAAGGATACCAAAAGTACAACAAGGTATAACATACTCTACTAGAAGCAAACAAAACACATAGGAAACATAAGATGTATACAAGAAGTGTCATCACACAAGCTAACTCTAGGGTTATCCCGGTAGTCCCTTCAGTCCCCGACACCCTAGTGACTCTATGTGGTTATAGTAACCTCTCATGTAGACAAGGTACTACCCATGCCATATCCAGTCCATAAAGGTGGCAAGCATCATCTCAACTCCCATCCTAGTCAAACTCAATCGGGAACTCAGGCATGAGCGAGGCACACAATATCTTTTTAGGTTCATTTTAGATTCCCAATGTTTATTAATTATCACTTATTAAACTAATTGTAATGGGATCTCCTGGTAGCCACTTCTGGGCTCTGGCACCAATTACAAGCCACTTCCTGACATACACCCAGATGACCTACCCTAGGGTTTCACAAGATCAAAAGAACTCTGAGATAACACAACTCCTGAATCTCTACAACTAGATTCAACATGCAAGACCAGAAACCACTAGGATCAAACCCATCTAGGGTTAGAACATCTCATGCAAACTAACTACGCATGCATGGAAAACATCATGGCAAAAAGATAACCCAATTATAAATCAAGTATACATGCAAAAATCATTAATTGTCTAATTACACATGCAACATAAACAGATTAATGAATAGCTCAATATCAAGATGCCTCCTATATTAACAACTAGTATTAACTAAATAGGTTCACTAAAAAAAACATGAATCCATTTAATCCAAGTTCACTATAAAGATGACTTAATTAAAATTTATCCTTTTTGATATTACAATTGAATTGAAAAGTCTTTTAACATAATGTCTAAATTTTAGCATAATCCAACATGTAAATTTTAACAACTAAAATTTACCATAACAAAAATAAACTAAATAAACTTTATAGAGAAAAAGAAAATATAAAATAAAATATTTATTAATATATAAAAAAAATTACTAAACAAATCTTATTATAAAAATTTAACATCTTAATTTAATATCAATCAAAATTAATTTAATAAATTAAATTTATAACATAATTTAAAAACTAACCATGAAAAAGTTTTTAATTAAAAAAAATAACAAAAAGCAAATTAAAGGGGGGGCACCCGTGGGTCCCCACACCCCTGTCAGACTCCCGCCCTGTCCGTACAGCCTTACCACCGATGACAGTACCTTCAGTATTATCGCACGACAACCCCCTAGGGGACTGTCATGCGTCAGTACCTAGGTACTGCGCACGATAGTCAGTGCCAAGGCCCATAAAGGCGGTGGAGTCTTTTTCAAAGCCCCAAAATATATCACTTATAATAGACATATTTAAATTTTCTTTAATCACTTTTCCAATTTACGATGATTATTACATCACAAATAAAAGCCTTTTACAAAAAAAAAACTTTATTTTATTTTTATATAAAACCAATGCAATATTAAATTAACCTCGAATATTAATTTAATATTAAAACAAAAATAGATAAATATATATATATATATATATATATATATATATATATATATATATATATATCTATATTTATATACACCATAAATTGCACAAATACACAAAACATTAACTCCACTAATTTTTACAAAGATCGAAACCTTAGTCAAATTGGGCTTTAAAAAGCTTCTCCTACAGATCCATCAGAACCAACAAAATTGCAAAAATAGATTGGCGAAACTAATTAATTCACATTGCAATAACACATGATACTTTTCATGCATTCAGATCTAATAGGCACAATGAAGACACACCTTTATTTTTTACAGAGATCTAAAAAGGAATAACAAGAATAAATTTCAAAACCTACCTCAAACAAAATTATATAGATTCGAAGATGACCAGAATGAAGAAATAAAACTCAAGCTTTTCGAAGAGTTCTCCCAAATTTGTCTCCCAAATTCTGTCACAAAACTGTCTCCAAAATTCCTCCTCCAAAACCTGTGTGTAATCGAATAATGGCTAAAACCCCCAATACTTAAAGGAAACTCCTTTCTCATGCATAAAATACAAACTCAACTCCAAGAGGGCTTTGCATGAAGACAAACTTTAGTTTACTATTCAGTCTCAGTTGAACTGAAGTCTCCTTTCCACTTTGACTTTAGTTGAAAGCACATAACCAAACTTTAACTTGAATCATTAATTCAATTTCATTCAATTATGAATGTGCAACATAATGCATTCAATTAAATTAATAATTAGAACATTTAGTTAACATAAATACCACACACCAAAATAACCTTCAATTTAATAAAACATATTTTAATTAAACAAAGGTTAATTTCATGATTTAAATATTTCAAAGGTGAAGTCATTTAATTAATTCACATTAATTAAATATTTCAACCACACTCAAAATTAACATAAAATTAATTTCCAATTAATTTATGCATCAACTATATAATAAAAATAATAATTAAACTAAATAAATACATTTATTTAATTACTATTTAAATACTATGCCACAACTAAAAATAGCATGATCTAAAAATAGAATTCACATCAAACGCCACAAACCAACGAATTAGAAAGACCTAAGGACCCACATTCAAACTCAGGACATAGGTGTAAACTCTTGCCAATTGGACGAGTTTAGCAGGGTGGAAACACATAATCTTGTCCCCTTAGGACAATAATTGGCTTAGGTTAGGATTTGGAACTGAATATTATCTCCCCTCTTTTACCATTGAGATTAGCGATAGGGCACGCTCATCCTGACAATTCAGGGAAGTCGATGCCCGGTACCTGTGAACCTACATAAGAGACAAGCATGTGCATATATATAGAAATATAACAGACAATGGCGGGGATCGGCCGATCGTGTGGATCTCGCAAGCAAGTAACTACGACTCCATCCCACAACCACATCAAACATGTCAAACATAAATATAAAACAAACACATCAACCATACACATGCAAGTATGGGGTCAGTAAAATCATAAGCATCAACAAATTCCTAACATATAATCTATCATCCTAGATTAATTACAACATTTATAAAATCAGACTAGGGGCGAGGTACTACAATTATCCTAATGAACCTAAGTGATTTCTAAAAACTAGGACATCTATAATGAACCTAGAACAACATAATGAACCTAGGAAAACCTAGCAAATTTTTTTAGAGGGATTCACTATAATAGTGTCCATAATGAAATAGGATAGCTATAATGAAAATAATAATAATTTTTTGTATGATTGATTGAATCATATGAAGTAATATAAAATAACATTATGGGTAAGCGATAAATATATACACTTTTTTATTTTCCAATCATTATTACCCACAAGTTATTCTATGAAACTATGCATTTGGGATTGTAAGATTTTCAAGCATTAGGAATGACTCTCCTTTAGTCATTTTAATTGTCAAAGAAGGTTCTTTTATGATCATCAATATCCTTATATAAATATAACCTCTAGAAATATTTTTAAAATTTGGGAAAGTAATAGGGTATTTTGAAAATATTTTAGAAATTAGAGGTCATTATTTATACATTATAAAGTACTTCTTATATACTAAAAAATATGTTATGTAGTGATACAAAATATATACTCACAAAATTATGCCTCTAAATAGGAACAAATAAACTCATGTCCTTATAGTTTCCCATATCCTCATGTAAAAATACATTGTATATCATCAATAAAACTACATCATGTACAAATACATCAATTCTATCGAACAATCCTAGATACATAGCTATACATTTGGTTATAATATTTGTACTCTATAATGTATAGCTCCAACCACTAGTACTATTGAAGATACCTACATTTCAATAGTTCACAAAACATTAGTATTAAATAAATAACACTAACTAAATTTAAGTGAATAATTAAATTAAAATAAACTCTAATGCATGGTAGTTGAATCTTGTATGTCCATCACATTTATGATCCCTGCATTCCCAAGCCATGAGAAGACTAATTTTATTGACCAAAAAATTTAAAGAACCAAAACATAATGAATGAAATCAACCAGATAATGTAATGAGCCTAAGAATAATTAAGCTTACACTCTTTTGGTATGAGCTACTCAAGTGTGCCTAAATCTTGTATTCCAATCATATTTGTAACCAACTGTAGTTTTCCAAGCCATAAGAGGACCAAGTTTATTGATCCAAAAAATTAAAGAACTAGAGAATAATGAATGTGTACCTAATAATAATAATTGTTAAAAACCTTATATTCATTTGGTTTGAGTTAGTCAAGTGTACTTAAAGGGTCATCTCTTTTCTTAAGAGTATCCAATATTAATTCATAATCAATATTATTAATTGTCCAAAGTTATTTTTTCTTTAGTTGTGCTTTATGCTTCAAAAAAATAATATTTATTGATATAACAAGGTGTGAATACATGACAATGGTTTTTTTCTTCTCATTATCTTAAAATGTACATATTTTATTCTTTCTAATTAGCATGTATGTTCACAACCATATTATGGAAAAAATGACAAAATTAGTAGGATATGTGAATCCATCATCATATTTCATTGGATATGCTAGCTTATCTTTCCCTTTGTACATCATTCCAACCATTAGTTTGATCTCTCACCATTCCCCTATAGTGCAAAAATTACAAAAACATGTCCTCGCTATAGAAGATCTAAAAAAGGATCATACTAAATGAAACTTTCCATGTCTTCAATTGGGATGGATGTTATTTGAGATAAAGGAGTTAGATACTATGGAATCAATTCATCCACCAACTCACTTGAATTGCACTGATCCGAGTCACACTAAAAAAATGTGACAAAAAAAATCAACTCTCATGTCCAAATGGTCCATGTACTTGTATCTGAGATTCAAAATGAATACATCTTTGAAGAATCTCTAATTGTCTAATAATATAATTTGTCTCTTACTATTCCATCCTCAGCCAACCAAAAGGATCTCCACACTAATAAATCAAGTTTCCATCCCTATGGAAATGGTGAGCTACACCAATCAACAATATAATGGGAATCATGCAACATAGAACCTAAAATCCTCAATTTTTTCTTAACTAGAGGTCTCTTCAAACATGAACCTACTCAATCATGCTCCCCTTTCCCATTCCAATATTTAAAAAAAAATTCAAATATGAGGTACAGTTAGGAATGAATGCTAAATGTTTGGCAGCCATTCTGTAGCAGTTGTTGTTGCATTCATGACTATGATTGTCATTGATGTCAACACAGTGATCTTCTGGAGACTTGTAAAGAAGTAGACAGAGTTTGAATTAGCGCACATGGGTTATTGTAGTTGAAGCTATGTGATGTTGAGGATATACTCTTTGATATGTTATATGTCTATGGTTAAGAACGCATATAGTAATTATTTTATTTATGGAAGTTATGAGCATTTTGGTGGAAGCAGTATTCAGGCAGTGTTCTTGAGTAGCGGTTTGTGGAACTCGGATGATATCTCCTAATCAGGAAGGAATCTAGTTTTACGCAGTTAAAGGGAAGTTGAAAAGACATTGATAGTGATGTGGATGATAGTGCAAACTTTGAGGTCACACGAATGAAGATTTATTGTATTTGGAAGCTAACAGTTTTGTGTAATTTTGATGTAGCGCGTGGGAACTTTTATTTTGTAACTGTATGCCAACTCATTTGTAATTATTTGAGTGTGGTATAAAGGAAGGAATGTGTTTCCTTGTTTTTATGTAGAAGAGGATAGTAGTGTATGAATATGAAGTGAAGAAAAGAGCTAAATGTGAAAGCGAATTGTGAAGGAAGACATGCGAAGTACAGAGATTTGAAATTGAGATCTGGTGTAACAGTGAGTGCAATTTGGCACAATCAGAGAAGAGGTAACATATTATTCTATTGATTAATACAAAGATTATTTGGATAGTGTGTTTAGTGATCTTACCCTGAAGCTGTTTGGGCAGTGGGTCCTTCTGTCTTCCATAACTCTTAACAGGGTTAGAATCTTTTAACAGGGATTCAAAATCTCTTAACAGGGATTCATATATACTGAATGTATTTCATAAGACTCTAATAGAGTCCATCCTTTCACAAGGAATATTCATATTAGTGCATCTTTTGTGGGCATCATTCCCACTAGGGTTTACTCTTTGATCAAGAGGTTCCCTAGTCAACATATCTTGTGTCATTGTGTTATTGTGTATGAATATCTTTCTATGGTTGGTAATTATATTGCTTACATGGTTTAATGTTGTTGAAGTTGATAAAATTTATAATTATCTGATAACTGATTCACCCCCCCTCTCAGTTATCTTGGTTGACTTTACTTTCTAACAATTGGTATCAGAGCGGCAGGTCCTTGAAAAAGAAGTTTAACAGCTTAAGGAGATCCACGGTGAATTTCAGGAAAGAAAGCCCTAAGTTTGATGGAGTAAATTTTGACAGATGGAAAGAAAAGATGAAGACACAACTACTGTGTTTAGGACTAGGTTATTGGTTGATTACAAAGAATGATAAGAATATCATTGAAGAGGAAAATCTTGAAACATGTATTGTTGATGAGAGAGATCTATTCATGTGTAACATACTTGCAAGGGAAGCACTTTTGACAGCCCTTCTAGAGAATGAGTACAGTCAGGTAAAATGTTTGAAAAAATCTCATGAAATTTGGAAAGCTTTACCCTCTAATTTTGAAGGTGATGAACATGCAAAAAGAGTTAGATTACATAATTGGATATGTGCATTTGAAGATATAAGAATGTTGGAAGATGAATCTGTTAGAAACTATATTGGTAGAATGTCAAAAAGTGTTACAGCTATACAATCTCGTGGAGGAAAAAAGACAAAGAATGAAGTGATATGGAAAATTTTGAGGACATTGACTCCTATATTTAAGCAGACAACATAGATGATTGAACAATTTATACCTTGTACTACAAACTTTACAAGAGAGACTCTTCTTAGAAGATTGGAAGCAGCAGAGATGAACCTGAGGTTATCAGGAGACTTACCTAGAATGGAGACAACATTCAGTGCTCTTAGTGTTCACCCTACTTTGTCAAGAAGAATCAGTGTGAGTGGAGATTATGATGGCAACAACAGATCTAGAAATGAAGAAGACAAGAAGATTGAAGAAGGTATTGCCTTGCTTGTGAAGAGAGAACCAGACGGTAAGAAAATTTTTAAATGTTGGACTTGTCAAGAATATGGTCATTTTGCATCTAAATGTCCTAAGAGAGTTAAAAAGTACAGAAATAATTTCAAACCTAGAAGATCTAAGGAATGTTATTATGATAATGATGAATATCTTGAAGCTAGTATAGAGAGAACCTTAAGTGAAAGTGATAATGAGAATAATGATGACATAGGATTTGTAGCAATTAAAGAAGAAAATTATGAAACTGATGTCAAGGAAGAAAAAGCCTTAGTTTCTCAAGTTGAAAAGAAAGCTGATTGGATTATAGATAGTGGTTGTTCACATCATATGACTGGAGACATGAAAAAGTTCATAAAGTTAAATGAATATGATGGAGTTGTTAGAGTTGGAAACAATGCACCTTGTTTGATTAAAGGTATATGATCTATTACTCTTGATGGAAAGACTAATACTGATGATGTTTATTTTGTGGATGGATTGAAACATAATCTTTCGAGTGTTGGACAGTTAGTTGATAAGGGATATCAAGTTTGGTTTACTGAGAAAACTTGTGTGATAAAGGATAAAGATGGAAATTTGATTGGAACTGGATCTAGAACCAAAGGTAATGTATTTCAGTTGAATCCTACTGAGATGACATGTTTGATTACAAAAATTGATGATAGTTGGTTATGGAATAGAAGGTTTTGTCATATAAACTTTGACAACATTGTGAAAGTAAGTACTACACTTGCAGTAAGAGATTTGCCTAAAATTATGAAGCCTACTAACATGATTTGCAAAGAATGTGTGATGGCTAAACAAAAAAGAAGTTCTTTTCCCAGTAAGAAGTTTACATCTGTAGAAAAGCTAGAAATTGTTCATACATATTTGAGTGGTCCTACTAGGACTAGAGGATTCTATGGAGAAAGGTATTTTATAATTCTTGTTGATGAGTTTACAAGAATGATGTGGATTGCATTTCTTAAAGAAAAATATGAAGCATTTGATAAGTTTAAGATTGTTAAGAATAAAGTTGAGAATGAATCTGGAATGAAGATTAAATGTTTGAGATCTGATAGAGGTGGAGAATTTACTTCTAGAGAGTTTAACACCTTTTGTGAAGAAAATAGCATTAAGAGACAATTCTCAGCCCCTAGAACACCTGAACAAAATGGTATTGCAGAAAGAAGGAACAGATTAGTGACTGAAGAAGCAAGAGCTATGTTATTTGAGAATGATTTGGAAAATATATTCTGGAGAGAAGTAGTGAACACAACAGTGTATACAATGAACAAAGTACAAATCAAGGCAGACACAGACAAGACACCTGATGAATTATGGTTTGGACATGCACCCTTAGTTAAGTATTTTAGAATTTTTGGAAGCAAATGTTATATAAAGAGAGATGATGATATTGGAAAGTTTTGATCCTAGAAGTGATGAAGGTATATTTCTCAGATATTCTTTGAAAAGGAAAGCCTATAGATGTTACAAAAAAAGAACTAAGACTATCGTTGAAAGCGCAAATGTTAAAGTTGATGAAAAGTTCAAAATTCAGGAAAGAATGCTTGATTATGAATCAGATGAAGAAGCTCATCCTAAATCTAACATTGGATCTACTAAATTATTTTATGAAATTGACAGTGATTTGTTGAATGAAAGCCATAGTGAAGTCATTGAAGAACCTACACCTGAAGTGAGATTTGAGACAATGACACCTAGCAAGAGTTTATTAAGAAATCATCCTATTGGACAAATTATTGGAAGCATCAAAAGAGGAGTTCTAACTCGGAATAAGGTACAAGAACAATTATGTTTGATTTCTCAAATTGAACCTAAAACTACTAGTGAAGCTTGTGAAGATGAAAGTTGGACTAATGCTATGAAAGAAGAACTAGATCAGATTGAAAAGAACAAGACATGGGAATTGGTCCCTAGACCTAAAGACAAGAATGTTATTGGAACTAAATGGGAACTAAAAGCTTTATATGGACTAAAAAAATTACCTAGAACTTGGTATGCAAGATTGGACAAGTATTTGTTAAAGTTGGGATTTATAAAAGGAATAGATGATAGCAATCTGTACACAAAAGAAATTGAAAATAGTTTGTTGGTTATAGTTATTTTTGTTGATGACATTATTTTTGGAGGAGAAGATGAAGCTAGTGACAAATTTGCTGATGAAATGAAGACTGAATTTGAAATGATTATGATTGGTGAAATTAAATACTTTTTGGGATTACCGATAAAATAGAACAATGATGGTATCTTTGTAAGTCAGACAAAGTACCTGAATGACTTGCTGAAAAGATTTGGAATGGAGAATTGTAAACTAGTTGGAACACCTATGGTAACCAGACATAAGCTATCTAGCACAGATGAGACTCCTACAGTAGAATAGAAGAATTACAGATCCATGATTGGAGGACTATAGTATTTGACACATACAAGACCTGATATAGCACATTCAATTGGAATTGTAGCAAGATTTCAAGCTGAACCTAGAGAATCACATTATGCAATAGTAAAGAGGATACTGAGATATTTAAGAGGCACAATGGACTATGGATTGTGGTATGAAAAATCTGATGATTTTACCCTATGTGCATATACAGATGCTAATTGGGGAGGTAGTGTTGATGATAAGAAAAACACCAGTGGTGGAGCATTTTTCCTTGGAGGAAGATTGGTTTCTTGGCTAAGCAAGAAGTAGAATTGTATCTCACAAAGCACAGCAGAAGAAAAATATGTAGCAATAGCAAACAATTGTAACTAGAAATTTTAGATGAAGCAAATGCTGAAGGATATTTGAATAAAGTTTGTTGAACCTATTGTCATACATTGTGACAACACTAGCATAATTAGTATGTCTAAGAATCATGTATTACATTCTAAGACAAAGCATATAGAGATCAAGTATCATGTTGTAAGAGAGAAAGTTGCTGAGAAAGAAGTTAGACTTGAGTACATAAGTACAAAGAAGCAGATAGCAGATATATTCACAAAGCCTTTGCTTAAGGATACATTTGAGTATCTGAGAGGTATGCTTGGGGTTATGCCCTAGCCTAATTTTGAAAAGTGATGCAATTGGTTGCATCCATCTAGTGGTATATGAGCCTTATCTTTCTTCTAGACTAGATGTTGGTACTTCCTCTATGGGGGAGTATGTGTATCTGAGCTGAGTCATGAGGACTCCAGTGAATGTATTTTCTGAATAGTGTCTTTTGACATTGGAGTTGTTGTTGACATAGTGATGATATTTTTGTCATTGATGTCAATGAGGGAGAAGTGTACATGAAAAAATCTATTTGTATTATCTGAATAGGAAAATGAAGCAAGATTTGATTGATAAAGAGGATTTGATGGAGCAGTATTGCAGTATTGGATTTTTGGAACATTGGATTTTTTTTTTCATCTATGTTGCCATCAATGCCAATGGGGGAGATTGTTAGGAATGAATACTAAATGTTTGGAAGCCATTCTATAGTAGTTTTTGTTGCATTCATGACTATGATTGTCATTAATGTCAACACAATGATCTTCTGGAGACTTGCAGAGAAGCAGATAGAGTTTGAATTAGCGCACATGGGTTATTGTAGTTGGAGCTATGCAATGTTGATGATATACTCTTTGATATGTTATATTTGTATGGTTAAGAGCATAGATAGTAATTCTTTTATTCATGGAAGTTATGAGCATTTTGGTGGAAGCAGTATTCAGGTAGTGTTCTTGAGTAGCGGTTTGTGGAAATCAGATGATATCTCCTAATCGCGATGGAATCTGGTTTTGTGTAGTTAAAGGGAAGTTGAAGAGACATTGATAGTGATGTGGATAACATCACAAACTTTGAGGTCACATGAATGAAGATTTATTGTATTTGGAAGCTGATAGTTTTGTGTAATTTTGATGTAGCGTGTGGGAACTTTTATTTTTTAATTGTATGCCACCTCATTTGTAATTATTTGAGTGTGGTATAAAGGAAGGAATGTGTTTCCTTGTTGTTATGTAGAAGAGGATAGTAGTGTATGAATATGAAGTGAAGAAAAGAGCTAAATGTGAAAGCGAATTGTAACGCCCCGCTAGGGAACCCAGGAGAGATTAACCTATAACTTGCTACTAAGTTTGGTGAACATTTTTTTTAAAAAAAGTTAACATACAAGATAATACAATGGTGCGGAAGCAATTACCATTTACTCACATTGAAACAACATCCAACATAGATTACAAAACTTGAGGGTTCCTTGACGTAGAATTACTAAAGAACAAAATACAACTAAAGAAAATGACAAAAGATTCCATATCATAAATGATACAATAAAAACTTACATCAATAATACAATCCTCAAGGACATCCATGATAACTAATTATCTGACATCCACTGGACATGTCGCAGGGTATGTTATAATAAATCTAACATAAAAGAACAATGTCCATATTAGATATCACATGCGATACTCTAATATAGAACTACATAAATGAAGGTATAAAAGAATCAAATAATGAAGAATCAAGAAGAACCATAAAAGCATCCAACTGTAGAAGAATCAATAGCATCGGCACCAGGACGTTGAATCTCAAATGATAAAGAATCACTACCACCCGTCTGTGTAGAACCACAAAGGCCTACCCCACCATTCTGAGGAGATAACCACAAACCCCAATTGGATGACCAAAACCAAACAAGGATAAAACCACTGAGCAAAGAATCCTGAAAGCTCTCTACTCAAGGTACACAACAATAAAGTGAAAGGTGAGACAAACTAATCCAAAGACATAAACAAAAACTTAGGAGATGACTTAGGCTACATGCTATGGGAGTGTCATCACATGTCTATCTACTTGAGTTACCCTGGACTGGTCACTCTGGACCCTAGGCCCTCAAGCTTTGAGTTACCTTGGATTGGCCACTCTGGGCCCCGAACCCTCAATATGATCCATGTGGGATTAGAATACTCTCTCTCTCTCTCAGATATGAGGAATTCTAATCATAACCATACTCTAACTTATCTTTTAATGATCTCTACACATTTTAATTACTATGTTATCACTTAATTACATAACTTACAATAGGTTACCTAGGTACTGACCACTTTGGGTCCCAACCCCTATTGTAAGCCACTCCCCTAGGATGCACTTAATCAATCTCCCCTAGGCTCATAATCACATAAACATTCAACAGGTATACTACCAGTAATCCTAGATGCAGTTTCACACATAGAAACCCAAATGATTAGGCAGATACCATAAATAGATAATATCCATCAAGAGCCATAAAAATTGAAACACAGATGATAATCAAAATAACCACTCACATCACATGATACTAAGAAAACAAATCCAACTGACAAAGAACCCTGCCTCTGTTTCCCCTAAGCCATCTAATACCCAAATCACAAGATGCACATGAATATAGTTCAGAAATGAGAAGTTAACCCTCATAATTTAGAAAACTAATCAGGAACTTCAAGCATTGAAACATCACAAGGAACATGATCCTAACAAAATATGGATCGCATAATATAGATGAAAGAACCATGACATAACGAGCATACTAAAGTCACTCATAAAAGAAATATTCCCTTAATGATGTTCTAGAAATTCAATAGAAAATTTACCTAATTTTGGTATAAACATAAACATTTAACAACTAATTGCATTTACATTCAAGAACATCTCACTAATTTTATTAGCACAAATAAAATAACCTAATTTAGATTTATCGTAAAACATTAAATCTCATTAGTTATAATAGGACAATTATAATATAAATTTAATCATAAACTAAATCATATTAACATAAAACAATTTAAGACAAATCAAACAAATTAATTAATAATAAAACAAAATTTATAAATATAAACTAGAATATAATTAATAACAAAATTTTTAAATTAATAAAATGAAATGAATTTAAAACATATTAAAAAAATCCAAATTGAAATTTGGGGAGGGTACCCTGCGGGCCCTGCGCCCCCTTCCCAGCTGACCGCATGGTGGCATCCCTTTGCAGTTAGACGGTACCTACTGGTACCATCGGCAGGGTCTAGCCCTATCCCACGGTACCAGTAGGTACCGCCGCAAGACATAGGCACTGCCAAGGGCTTCGTGCCCAATAATTTTTTTTTAAAGAAACTTTTTCATTAATATATATATCAAATGCTAATTTTTCATTAAAGCATAAATCATAAACAAAGTAAAGGTATATATATATTTTTTAAATATATTTTATAACTATTTAATTTACTTAGTATTTTATATCATAAACCAGTAATCCCAAGTTGAATAATTTTTAATAGCAATTCAATAATTTTAACAGAATTTAAATATATGTAATAATTTTTCTTTTACAAACCCAATAGATTCCTAGAACTTGGAATTTATTCCTTCCTCATAAACAACTTTTAAACACACATCAATTTACTAGAATCATGGAAATTTTAAGTATATATTTTTAACAGAGAATATACTTTAAACCAGAATTGAATATTTTGTATTAAGATTGGGTTTTTTTTAGCAATTTGATCTATTTTCTCAAGGGAATTAAATTTTTCTACAAGCTCTATAGTTTAACTATACAACAAGATTAATTTATTGATTTATAGGCAAACCATGTATAATTAATTAACAAAATTTTTCCAGAGTAACACTACAATGCCAAATAATAATAAAATACAAAAATTAGCTATACTAGGGTTTCTGAATACCCAGATCTATCAAAAACATAGAAAGACAAATGAAAGTAGAAACATAGATAACAGGCAAAATTCAATGCCTACCTTAGATCCAATGCTAGAAACTGAAAATGAAACCCCTGTAGATCTGAGAACAGAATTCTCTCCAAAATCAAGCCCAACCTGCAGATCTAAAAGCTATGTTGCAAATAGGTGCCCGATCCAGAAGCATAGATAAATTCAATTCAACATGTAGCCACAACAATCCACAAATGTTCAAAATACCAAGCACACAAGCTTTCCCAAAAATCTTCTCCCAAAACCTGTCTCTCCCAAAAATGAAAACAAAAATCTCCTAATAGGAATTCAATTCCCAAATTCAAGCAATCCCAAAAGACAACTCAAAAGCTAACTCACAATTAACTCCAAATCAGAAAATGACTCATGAGACAACTCCTAATCCAACTCAAATTCAAAAATTGAAAGAAAATACAATTAATTAATTAAAAATATCTTTTAAATGCACAACTCAACTTGTCTTTTGAAAACTAGTTATCTTTTTGAAAACAAACTCCTTTTTCCAATTTGCGCATGTCTTAATTTAAATTTATTTATTAAATAAATTAAATACTTAATGCATCACAAATTCATGCAATTAATTATTTAACCATTTAATAAAATATGCAAGCATAAATCAAATCATTCTCTAATAAGCACATGTTAATAATTTAAAACCCAAATTAAATAAATTAAATATTTAATACATCCTAAAGCATGCATTAAAATATTCAATTATTTAATTATACATTCAAACATAATAAAATCCAATTTCAATTAAATAATCAATTATTTCTAATTAATCAAATAATTGACTTTAGATAATTTTCCAAATTAAATACAGGAACATAATTAAATCATTAAATTCAACTATAATCCTAACATCAATAATCATATAAAATCACCTGATTATACATAAATCCATTGAATCAAGCATAATCAAGCACAGTCAAATACAAGCAAACTGAAACCATGCACAGACTCAAGAACGGAATCCATGAATTCATGCCAACTAGACAAATTCAGGTAAGGTAGGTTAAACAGACACTTGTCCAATCCTAGGACAATGAGGCTTAGGTTAGGGTTTGGGTTTGTGAATTATCTCCCCTCTTTACCATTGAGATGAATGTTTGTGGGCATGCTCACTCCTGCCAATTCAGGGAAGACAATGCCCTATACCTGCAAATCTGACATCAAAAGACAAAGCATGTACATATAATATATAACATACAATGATAGGGTATAGTTGGATGTGTGGATCTTGACTATGCAAGTAACTACGCCTCCATCCTCTACCACACAAACACATCAAATAGATACAAACACATAATCACCATACACACGCAAGTATGGGGTAAGTACATCGTAATCAATATAAAACATATAATCTATCATCATAAAACATCATCATCTAATCTATGCATACACCTAATAAACATATGATAATAATCCATAATCATCATAAATGAAACAATAATTGATCACCTGAAAAGTGACCTAAAAGAATTCAGTCATACATTCAAAACATAAAGCAATCTAAAAAGCATGCTACGGGTGGGTACTACACAAATTGTGAAGGAAGACATGCGAAGTACAGAGATCTGAAATTGAGATCTAGTGTAACAGTGAGTGCAGTTTGGAAGAGTTAGAGAAGAGGTAACATATTATTCTATTGAGTAATACAAGGATTATTTGGATAGTGTGTTTAGTGATCTTACCCTAAAGTTTTTTGGGCAGTGGGTCCTTCTGTCTTCCATAACTCTTAACAAGGTTAGAATCTTTTAACAGAGATTCAAAATCTCCTAACATGGATTAATATGTACTGAATGTATTTCATAAGACTCCTAATAGATTCCATCCTTTCACAAGGAATATTCATATTAGTGCATCTTTTGTGGGCATCATTCCCACTGGGGTTTACTCTTTGATCAAGAGGTTCCCTAGTCAACATATCTTGTGTCATTGTGTTATTGTGTATGAATATCTTTCTATGGTTGGTAATTATATTGCTTACATGGTTTAATGCTATTGAAGTTGATAAAAGTTATAATTATCTGATAACTGATTCACCCCCCCTCTCAGTTATCTTGGTGGACTTTACTTTCTAACAAGGTACACCCCTCTCTATATGCATTCTAATCAACTAATAAAAAATACAAGCATTCATAAATTGACCATGTAGTTATCTAACCAAATGAGATGTCTATCCATTGTAATATCATTTTCATACAAGAACTCAAAAAAATTCTCAAAATAATGTTACACATACTTGAAGGAGTGAGTTATATTATCACTCATATAAAAATGATACTCTTTGATTATCTTTATGTTATGTGAACTATACTATCAGAGGCATGTCTATATATTATGTGGACACAAAATAGAAATATAAATGGAATTGTAATATTGAGCTTGTAACTCATTTTGTAGTTTCAATCTGTATTTTTATGTGAAATAAACCACTGATATAGTAGTTCCAATTGAGAAAGAGTCTTACACCCTAAATTGTTGATCCAACCACTAAGACCTATGACTATGCCTTGCATACTTGTAGAAAATATTTTCCTTGAAATATGAAATAAAATAAAAAACACTACATTCTTATGTAACCAAATCACTTTTGGAACCTTCACCTTCACTCTTAAAGTTATATTTGACCATCTCATATATCTTTCTTTGATCAAATTTATTTCCAAATTCATGTTCACTGTCCTCATGAAAACATCAAACAAACTTTGAAAATCCATAGCATTGTAAGTGCTTCTTATTTAAGAAATTATTTAAAGTAAGAAGTAATTACAATGTCATGGAGATTATGGTTTTTTTAGGAAAGAACTTGTTTTAGAAATCATTAAATAAGAAGCACTTACAATGCTATGGAGTTGGAAAGTAGGAAAGCACTTAAATAAATGATTATGGACTTGTAAGAAATTATTTATATAAGAAAAACAACCATAATAATTTAAGGAGTTGGAAATTAGGAAAGTACTTATTTAAGAAATTATTTAAATTAAGAAGCACTTACAATAAGAATATATATAGAAAAAATAACCATAATCTCTATGACATAATCAATGAACTTGGACAATGCCAATAATGTTAAGTTAAGAACACTGACTAGGTTTAAAAGGATTTTGTACTGATTGAGGAAATATTAAAAATGATTAGGATCAATTTAGAAATGTTTAAGATTGGTTTAAGAATTATTAGGATCAATTCATCAATGATTCAAACTTGACCGATTTGGCCAAAGAGATCAAGGTTGTGATTGCAAAGATGCAAGAAATGTTAAAATCAATTAAAAAAAATTCAATGTTCAACTGATGAAGAAAGACACAATGATGACATATATTGAAAAACCATATGTGAAACATAGAGGAACAATTAGGATGTAAAAAAATGTTTCAATTATAATGCAAAAATGGTAACACATAGACTAGCAGGCTTGAGCCATTTTTAAGTTTCTTCATTTTGTCCCTCTTTGATACAATGTGATTATGAGCATTGTGTCAAAGAAAAATGACAAGAATCGCATAAAACATGCCCTAGTGACAACATGATACATGGGTGATACACATGTGCCCCCTCAAGAAATTGACTAAAAAATACAAATGAGAGGTCAATTTTTTGGCAATGATGAGGGGAATCCAATGCAATAAATGGTTCAAAAAAGGACACCAAACACAAAATATATGAATAAAATAATGCAAAAAGAATCGACCAACATAAATGGAAAAGGTTGCACAACCATCTAGGCAACAAGAGGACTATAAAAAGGATAAAAGAGGAGTTTGGAGGTCATTTTCACTCTCTCTTGTAGAATATTTTGAGCTCTAGAAAAAGAGTATGGATCAAATTCTAGTGGAGAATCATCATGGAGAACGAGTGTGGAGCTATCAACAAGTGGTTTATTGAGGACCACATGTGAGCACTTCTAGGCCTCTCAGTGATTGAATTATTTTCACATATTTATAGATGTCATAGGGTTGCATGTCAGGTCAAAAAGTGGGTCCTAAGGGTGTATTTTTGGTGTAAAATCTAAAACTGCATAGCTTGCATGCCCAACTGTGCAACTTGAGTGACCAAGTATGCCAAACTACATACTTGATATGACCAAGTGCACAACTTGCACACTTGGTATGCCAAACTGTACAGTTGGTCAAAACAAGCTACAAATAGGGTCAAACAGTATTAAAATACTTAGAAAAGGTCAAAATGCAGTCAAAACCCTAGGGTAGGTGAAACAATAGGTCAACATGATCAAATTGAAGTCAAACTTAGGTTGAACTTGGTCAAAATTGGTCAACAAAAATAGAAATCAATAGAACATTGAAACAAGTTACATGGAAAACACATGAGGAGCTACCTCTTTTGTAGATGCATAAGAGAAAACTAGGATGCTTGGATTTATGCCATCAATTGAGTTCATATGAGAGGGGCATCTTAGCTACATTAGGATTATACTACATCACCTACATGCCTGAGATGAGGGTAAATAGTGGTTTGATTACAATGCTTGCAGAGTAGTGGCATTTAGAGATGAGCTCATTTTTCCTACCAATAGGGGAGGCCATAGTGATACTGGAGGATGTTTGGTGTATCCTTAGGATACCTATATACAAAGAGCTTGTAGAGTATGACCCAGTGATAGAGAGAGAATCTCTACACTGGTTATTTAGTTGTGATGCTGAATATCTAGACATCAGATATTATGAGATCTGGTGGGAGACATTACCGAGTTAGCATGAGAGATTGATCACAATGATATGTTCTATTCTTGTAGGGATAGTAGTGCCAGACATGAGAGGGATTGGATTCCCTATTGGATGGGGAAGATTGCTAGAGAGGATAATTATGGATGGGATAGTATTTGCCTAGGGTCCATCTATGTTAGCTATGACCTATTATCATCTACATTAGATATCTTACATATGAGCATTGTGTATGAGTAACAACATGACGCTATTAAAGATATGGGCCTATGAGCATATAACAATATTTTTCCTGATGGTATAGCTAGAAGTTATTCCAGATATGCCAAACATGTATTTCTATGCAGGAACACTTTACATGGTTCAATGGGATATACTTTGAACTTCAGGAATGTGATAGATACACAGACATACTTCACTTGGAGGCCATGTAGATATTTCCCCATAATGGACGATGAGGATGAGAACTTGTTGTACTATAGGTATTAGAGATACTTGATTGGGTGCATGATTATAGGGCATGTCATCATTGAGGTGAAAATTATAGAGATATTGAGAAGGAAGTTTTGGGAGAGATAGGGAGTGTCGATAGGGATGGCACTATTTTTATACTTGTGAGTAGAAAATAGAGCATGGGGTCACCTATCAGATCATAGGTTGGCTATGAAGAGTTTGAGTAGTTGTAGCCATGACAATGGGGAGTAGGTGTAGATGTGAGGGATATAGGGACTACATAAGATTATGATAGATGGTTTACATAGCACATGCCTATTACACTAATAGATCTAGATGTGCCAGTGCCTAGGATGCGAGAGCCAAAATCATATACATAGGATAATAGTGATGAGGATGGAGATGTGGAGGAGGATGAGGAGGGATATGAGGTGGATGATGAGGAGGGTGACAACACGGATTCTAGTAGAAGTGAGGAGATAAGGGATGAGGGAATTATATATGCTATGCCTATCTAGGTGGAGGAAAGAGAGGATCCACCATATGACTAGGATATACAAGCTCTCGAGATATAGGGTGAGGGTGTAGATGATGAGGAAAATAGGTAGGATAGACAACATATAGAAGATTTGATGCATCAAATAGACAAGTTGACTATTGAGAGGGATGCAAATAGGGTTTCTTGGGCTACATATAGGGTAACACTTACAACAAAAATTGACAGATTGATAGCTGAGCTAGAGAGGTTGAAAATAGAGAGGGATACAACTATAACCTCTCAAGACACAAAATTGTCTAGAGAATAAAGAGAAGAGGATAGGTCACTATAGTTCATTAGTAGCATATCAAATATAGGTGTGCATGAGGTAGCTGGCATGCTTGGGGATTCTCAAGTAGAGATATAGTATTGAAAGGATATGTACTAGTGAGATGTACCATGAGATCAGTGGGTGCAAAGCTTCAGACCTTCTTCAAGAAGATCATTATCACAAAGGACACTGAGAAATAGGGGAGTGGTAGGACTAGGGAGACCACCTAGAGAAGATCAGATCTAGGGGGGGTTTCATCTTATAGACTAGTTAGACACTAGGAGGAAAAAGAGAGCATATAATGACAATTGACTCTCTCACACCAAGGAACATTTTTGATAGACATGATATGTATATATCCTATGGTCCTTAGTGTATACAAACACTTTTGATGTTTGTACTCTGATACTTTTTTGACACGTATGCATGAGATGAAACTACTTTATGATTCTTTTTATATATGTGATGGATATGTTCATGTTTTAATGTTTCTTTATTATTTCATGTGATGACACTTATGTGATGTCATACATTTTTTATTTGCAATATAGACATATGCGATAAATGTAATGTGTTTTTGTATTTTTCTTCTTTTTGGATGCACTATATACATGTATGTCATGAATGCAATATTTTAAAGTTTTTATATGTAGTAAATGATGAATATGCAATGCAATATGATATTTCATTTTTTTAGATTAACATTGAATGCAAAATTTAGAATGCAAGATGCATTTGTTTTTGTGTACTAGAGCACTAGACCAAGGTGACTGGGAGGACTGATGGAAGAAGTGTTAGCAAAAGATGGAAATTAGATAGGAAATGTTAGTAAGGGATGAAATCTTTAGTACATTGTATGTGATAAGAGCCTTATTTTCATTTTGCAAAGGAAAACAATGAATCATGGCATGAAGATCTAGAGTGATAATGTGATCCATTTGTGTGAAACAAACACGATTAAAACATAGAATCATCTCATCCTTCTTGATGCATATTGATAAAATGCCCCAAAATCTCATGAGATCATCCAAAAAATAGAAGATAAAACAAAAGTAAATGATCATCAACTATCTCGACCATTCTCATAATCTTCATTAATATCATCAAATAGAATAGGAACATGATCAAAGAAAATCAATAAAAGATAAAACAACTCACTAAAACAATGTGAGGCAACAACCTTTCTGATCTTATTGCAACTTTCTGTTGTGCTTTGTTGGATATTTTTTTATATTGATGTTTGGATCTGATAGGTTGAATGGTTGATAGGTTGACCAGTTGAATATGTTGATTGTGATGATTGAAGGATTGAACGAGTTCAACCAGATTGATTGTCAAGTCAATTGTCTCAATTTTTTTGTTTGTGAAAGTGTGATTTCTTTCAAGCCCATCATTTTGAAATAGTGTCTGCATGCATGCTTGTTATGATGCAAAAGGAAGATGATTATATATACAATAAATATATACAACTTTATTGCATTATTTTGAAATATTTTTCTATTTTTTAGCGTTTTTAGTGATATTAGGGATTTTTTGTTCTTTTTTTTAGGACATTTTACAATTTTTAGGAATTTTTCATGACTTATATTCTTTTTAGAGATTTTTTTAGGACATTTTATTTTTAATATTTTTTTAGGATCATATTTGATTTTTATGGATTTTTTTAGCTTTGCATTTAACTTTTAAGGATTTTTTCAAGATATTAATATTTACATGAGCCATAATTGTCCCCAGTGTCTAGGAAGGCAAGGGTATTATGTATTGGCAAATTGTTAGATAGATGGAGGCCAAAGGTTGCTTGGTATGTCTTGCAGTTGTTTAGATGCCAAGGACTATCCATAGAATGGGATAACATGCGACATGACAAGATAGGGTAATGAAACAATGCACTGTATGTCAAGTGATGCATAGGACTAGACATGTCAAGAGGTTTTTGAAAATGTGTTTTGCATTTCACGTCCTTATTTTTATCAAGACCAAGATAGGGATCTAGATAGGATAATGATAGCAAGATATGAATAGGAAAAGAAAGATCAATAACAAGCAAGGGGAAATGAGCTGAAGGTTGCAATACGATAGACAATATGGACCAAAGGGATGTGATATAATAGGCATTAGGGACCACAAGAATGGGGATACGATAAGAGAAATGGACCAAAGGGATGTGATAGGATAATGTAAAGAAAATAGGACATGTGATACCTCTAGTGGGATTTGTAACCTTGTCAAGATAAAAGTTGGGAAAAAAAGAATATGTGGAAGCTAATAGGATAATGGATATGAAAGGCAATAGGAAAATGAAGCAAATGATAGAGATAATGGAGGATAATGGATAGGAAAAGCATAGGTTAAATCTTCCCCCAAGTATCAAATGAAAGAAGTTCAGAAATTACACATGATGCCTAGTTGCCAAGTTTTAATCATGGTACTTGCCTAAAGCATCTGTTTGCCAGGTTTTCACTATTGGACAAAATTATTTCTCTTTATTCTTTTTTTCTATTACCAAGATGCCTATTTTCTAGGTTTTCATCAAATCGAGTATTGTTTTTCTTTTCTTGAATTCTTTTTGAATTTTTGACTTTTTCTCTTTTTTTTTGAATTTTTGACATTTTGGAAGATGTTAGACGCATGACATCACATGGGTGAAGGACTCAATCATCTTTATTCTCTATAAGGATCTCTTGGAAGATATACAACAATGGACCATGTGTATGATAATATGCTCAACGACGTTGGTAGGGTAATGACAAAGGGATATGAAATAGATAGTTAGATATGATAGAATAAATATTATGGAAAGGACTAGATAGGTTGGATAAAAGGTTGTAAAATAGGTTTTGGCTAATGGAGGGAATGTAAGAAGGCTTGATTTCAAGTGGATGGAAATGGAGGAAAGAACAACATTGGAACACACCTTGAGAGGTGATGGAGTGATGAGGAAAAGGAGATGTTAGACTTGATGGAGGAATGGATATGAATTTTTAGACAAAAGGACCCAAAATGGATTTGGAATATGGAAGGCTTTTAGATGGAGGAATATAAATTTTGGATAACAAATATTTTTCTTTAGTACTTTGTGCTTCAAGAAGATTCTTATAAATCCACATGGTTTTTTATTTTTCATTTTTTTTGTGGATCCTTGGAATTCATCGATTGCACAAGGGATTTAGGAACCCATATTTCTTTTGACTTTTATTTTTTATTAATGGGCCTTTGTGGCCTTTTTTATACTTCTTGTTCTTTCAGGATCATATTTTGATTTATTTTTACATGTTGATTAAATTGGATATGTTGATCCTTAATTGCACATGGATTGCTTAACTTATGGATTTTATTCTTGACATCTAAATTTCTTGGAAAATAAAAGGGGTTCATTGGTGAATGATATGGAGGCCTTTTGGATGGGTGGATGGTTCTTGAAGATGTGTGCCTTTGCTGACTTGCTTGTGGAAAAGGGTAAGTGGATTGTGAGATAGTGGATGGAGGAATATATGGACCTAAAAGGGATGGAAGAGGTGAAGGGGGAGGTATATGTCTGAAATTGGATTTGGAAGGGATACCAATACCTTGAGAATGAGGTTTTTTATTGAGGCCATGATCATCAAAATTTTGTTTGACATGTAAGGGTTTTGATATACTTTATTCTTGAATGTTGAACCCTTTGAATTGATAATGCTTTTAAATAGTGAGAGACTTTCTACAAAATGCGATTCCATTTTGAGATGTGCATGGTATGGAGGAAATGATAGGATCATGTAGTGGATTATACCTGATAGAACTAGAGTAACCCATTTGAAGTGTAAGGGATTCATGAACATCTTGCACAAATGTGTTTGTATCGTGAAGGGAATTAGGATGAATAATTGGATCCTATGATGGAATAGTGACATGATCATCTAGTGGGATAGGATCTTCTAAGAGATCTGGAGGGAAAGGGTATGGACATGAAGGAATAGATGGGTCTTGAGGAGGATCGAAAGGGATGATGGGATTTTTTGGAGGATCTGAAGGTATGATGGGATCTTTTGGAGGATTTGAAAGTGAGGGGATACTTTTATCTTGACTTAGATTGAGATTGTTTGATTCCATTTTAAGGGTGTTTTTCTCTTAGTTTTGAATGGAATCATTAGGAACAATGGAAGGGGAATCATGATCTTGGTTTGGAAGGGGAATATCAATGGGACTTGGAAGGACATTTTTCTCTTGAGATGGAAGGGGATAATAGTCAATAGGAGAATCAGGGACAATATTATCATCATGAAGCTCAAGGGAAATAGAATCTTGGTAAAAAATTGGATGGGATTGGTCATTGTTGAGATCTCGATCTTAATTTGTTTTGGGACTCATTTATTTGCAATTTTGATCATCCTATTGACATGGCGTATGATTTGGAATATGTGTGGGAGACTTTGGAAAGGAGTCAAAATTTTTACATAAAGGAGATGAAATTTTAATGGGATTACTTGAAAATAGAGGCCATGGTGGCATTGTTTCTAGGATTTTGGAAGGATGGAAGGGGTTAGCTCCATGAATTGGACTAGCTTAAATTTTTTCTAGGGATAGCCCTCAGAGGGTTTCATCATTGGAAGTGCGACTTGAGGGTGATGGAGGAAATTTCTCTTGTGAAGGTTAAGGGGATGAAGGAATGGTGGGGGACATGGATGTTTCTTGAAGGTCAATGTCTTAAGGGGAAATAGGTGTGTCATCCATGTGATTATTTTGGGATGATGGGTGAATTATTATTTTCCTACTCCATAATGTTGTGTACAAACTCTAATTTTTGAAGCAATCTCTTCATGAATTTATATTTTGTTTCTCCTTAGGTGATCTTGTCAGTGACAAAACATCAATATTTACATGTTGTGAAGAATTTTTGGGTTGAATGTGTTCCACAAAAGGTAGCCCATTTATTATGCTTGACATGTTTGAACTTGTGCTTATCTTAGGAAAAAAATGTTTGGTTTGATGGCATAAAAGGTTTCTCATTAACATGAAATGTTCTTGGAGGAAAAATTGTTTGTGATATTGGTATTTTTTGTCTTATTAGAATAATATTTTGTGAAGTTATTTGAGAGAAACTTGGTTGCACTGGAACAAATATGGGTTCATAATTAGGTGGGGGTCCCCATTGAATTATGCCATGCTTTGGTTGAAAGTTTTGATTTGGAACTTGTTTTTAAATTTTTTTCTCTTGAACATGGTTGTATTGGTCTTGGTTTAAGTTTGTAGTTGCTTTATTTAGCTGTGAAATAAATCTTGGTATCTTTCATCTTGCAATGATAACTTTAACATTAATTTCACCAAACCTTTCTTTTGGGCATTTAGGAATTTTTGACATATGTTTGTGATTCTTTTCAACATTTTTTATTTGTTCTTCCACAATATTAACTTCTTTCTCAAATTCATCTATCAATTTTTGAGTCATGTGCGTGTGGGATTGATGTGTTTGATTGTTTTATTGTGCTAATTATCTTGTTCTTGGTTCAACATGTGTTTGGATATTGGCACGTGTTAGTGAGAGTGTCATGTTTCTTGGGGTATGAAGAATTTTAGTTTCCTCTCTTGAAGGGTACATCATGTTTGGGTCAAAACCTTGTGTTTGAAAAGGTATACCTTGTCCTAGGTCAAAGTGTGCTTGTATGTTCTCATTTGGAATGCATATGGCTTGATAGGAACCTTTTTTGGAATGATGACTAAATGCACCTAAGGATATGAAGGGTATGCAAGATGAAACTTTGTTTTGGATTTTTAGGAGACCTTGTATTGAGAATGAAACCTATGGCATGAAAAGGATTTTTGGAAAGATGTGCAAAAATCCACTTAGAGAGATATGCAAATGCAAAAAAAATGGATTTTTTGGATTTTGAATGATTGTGATAAATGAAACTATGTTTTGGGATTTTGGAATTAAGATATGATATGAAAGCTAAGGCTTTATGAAAATTGATTTTTGGACTTTGAATATTTTGAAAAAAATCTTTAGAAAATATAAACCTAAGAGTATAACCTTAGGAAGTTGAATATTGGATCTTGACTTTGAAAAAGAGGTAAAAGAAAAGAGGATCAAAATGATAAAGGACCAAGTCAAACCCTTCAAGATATAGATATAATTTGACTTTAAAAAGGACAAACAATAAAATATTGATAAAATATCAACAAAGTCAAGATCCTTTATTCATCAACATAAGGAGAGACTCTAAGACTTGGATTTTGTTTGGATTTTTTGCAAAATTCTCAAGGGATATAAGTGCAAAATAAGGACTATGCTAAAGAGTATAATAAGGGTTTGCAATGAGGACTAATGCAAGGACTTGATAATGACAATGAAAATGGACAAATGAAAAGTAGGATAAGGTTTATGCTATGGACTATGATATGCATAGTGAGGAATCCTAATCATGCCAAAAGGTTCCAAAATGCATGTTTATGAAAATCTATTATGCTGTCAATTATTTTGTGACAAAGTGTTTGTGACCAATGAATGTTTAGGAAAATTTTGCAATTTTTTGAAAATGTGGTGAGTGCTTTAAAAGTATTTTTGAAAGTTTTTATCACTCATGCAAAACACATTAGACAAATGGCTGCTGTAAAATGAAACAAACACACCAAAGCCTAGGCTAAAAGGACAATATCCACCAAATTTCCACTTGAACAAAGTTCAATTGCACCTACTCAAGGTGGAGAGCCTAGAAGCTTGGAGGCATAGGGTCCCCCTTACATTGTACTCACTTATCAGGCACACAAATATTTGAATTCCAAGGTCATCACCTCCCAAGTGACCTTTGTCTCTACCAAGAGCCACAAAAAGTGTGGGATATCTTCACAGACATGGGTTATCCCTTGCGTTAGTGAATATAAGGTTTTTGGAAACTACAACATGGTTTTTAATATGATACATAAAAGTTAGTGGGTGGCATGATAAACTACTGTAGGAGGTCTCCTAGCCTTGAGAACCAATGTTTTACATACCACAAGGGTACTAGAGGAGAGATATCACCCAACCACACTATTGATTGGATTATTAGTCACAATTATGCATTTATATAGTGGTTTGGATGGAGACATAGCTTTGTCCTATTACTACTTGTGGTCATCCCTTGGCATGTTCAAAGTGAACACCTTGGTCCAAGGAAGGCCTCTCTAAAATAATTTCATGAATTTCTCTTCATCCAAGATCTACGAAGGCAAGGGGAGAGGATACATCTATATAATTCTTAGGGGATTAAAATAACAAGACACACCAAACACTTAAAAGACAAATTTCATTTTAAACACCAAACCAAGTGTTTTCTAACTACTAAAACACACAACTTTGGAAGACACACAAAGTCTTTTTCAAGCATCCTACTTCACAATGCGTTAGTAGTTTAGGATTGAATCTTTATCCCATGATTTTCACAAGCTGAAAAAAATTCATCATTAACACCAAATCTGCTATCCAAGTGTAGAAATAGAGTTTTAGAATTAGATCAAGAAGATTTGTAGATGAAACACAAAGATCTTACCAACTTCATAGTTCAAAGCACCAACTGCATAGTTCTAGAGATCAAGTGTGTAGTTTTACCAAGTTCTTGCATTTACATGACCAAGTATGCAGTTTTACCAAGTACTTTCATTTAGATGACCAAGTGCATAGTTTTACCAAGTGCATGCATTTAGATGACCAAGTGCACAATTTTACCAAGTGTACAATTTTACCAATTTTATCAAAGCTACCAAGTGTTTTTTTTTGTGCGCTTGGGGCTACCAACTGAACAACTATGGAATCATATAGTGAAAAGGTGAATCAAGACCTACTAATTAGCTTAATTTTGTACTAGTCCTAGAAATGTGTAAATGTGTGAAATGTGAGTTCATTGAAACATTAATTAGGGAATTTTAAGTGAAATAGGATCAATTATTAACCCCTAATTAGACTAGTTTGGGAATTTGAAATGATTGGAATTTCCTGATTAACTATGTGCAAGGTTTGTTTGATTGATCGCTAAACTAGATGAGGTTCATTTTAACAACCCAAATAAAATGTGAGATTCTTTTTAAGAACCCCAAATTGAAATATGAAGTTCATTAACCAACTTTAGAGTGTATTTTAGTCCTTATGAGAGTCCATTTTTTGCTTCAAATTGAAATAAATGCAAACATAAAATATCAAACTTCAAACTAAACCCTAAATCTTGCATTGAAGACACCAAGTGTGTAGTTCCCATGACCAAGTGTGCAGTTCTAGGGCCCAATTGCATAGTTTTGTGCACTTGGGGATACCAAGTGTGCAACTTTAGAGACCAAGTGCACAATTCTGGGCACCAACTATGCAATTCTACAACCAGACAAAGAAAATAGGGTTTCAAGACTTCCCCTAATTTTTTAGTTAGGAATTTTTTAGTGAAATTTGATCAATTATATCCCCTAATTATACTAATTTATAGATTTGAAATAATTAGAGTTGATTGACTAACAATTGAACAAGATTGCTTCATTGAACCCTATACTAGTTGAAGTTCATTTTACCAACCCAATTGAAGTGTGACATAGTTTTTAAGAAACCCAAACTAAAATGTGATGTTCATTAAAATCACTTTAGAGTATGTTTTGATCTATTTGAAAGTTTATTTTGAGCCTTAGAATGTAAGAGAAATAGCCAGAAAGGATCAAAACACTAAATAACACCCTAAACCCTATAATGCAAAATCAAGACTCCAATTGTGCAGTTCCCATGACCAACTACGTAGCTCCAGGACCCAAGTGTATAGTTCTTGGCTCCAACTTCATAGGTTCTCTAACCAACTGCGCGGTTTCTCCTACCAAGTGCCGAAAATCTTTAGGGGACCTGCAAGTACACAAAAATCAAGACTACAATCAGTTAAACATGATTTACATCAGGTTCACCAAATGAAAAACTAAAAAAGGCATGATCATCATATCAAGGAAACCACAAAACCTCAAAGACATGCAAACCTATCTAATCCTATCATGAAAATTACTTGAAATATAAAGGAATTAAACAACAATAAATCCCCCTTCAAGTGTAATTCCCATGTTCTCATTTCTTCTCCATTGAAGTCAATTGATGTATCTCTTGACAATGACACAAGATGCACCAAATGATTGAAATAAAAGTGATAGCATGAGAATACTAGGAGTGTGGTTAGCCAAAATAGCACAAATGAGGCTTAATTTATATGGTTAAGAGCCAAAATGCTAGAAATAGAAATTAGTTGCACAAATTGGAAGAATGTCATGATTATGAAAAATTGAAGGCACAAATTAGTATATTTTCTTAATTGAGGAGCCAAATTAGAAAAGTCACACACTATGACACATTATGACAAGTGTAAGAGATGCATTTTAGAATGCACAAATCAATGGAAAATTTGGCTTAGAAAGATGGAGGAAAATTAATAGGGAAAAATAAAGCACAAATTAAGGGGAAATGGAAGAAAACTAGTAGGAGATGGATTTTAAAATTTAATATTTAATTATTCCCTCAAAAAGGATAATTAGGAATTAATGAAAATTCCAAAGTTCATGGAAAAAGAGACAATTAATTAATTCTAAAATTAATTAACTGTGAGAGAAAAAGGATAGGGGAATTAATCTAATAAATAGATTAATACAAAAGGGATAAACTATGGATTATCTATCCCAAAGGGACAAATTAGTAAAAATGATTGACCAAAATGATGACATAGGGTTGAAAAGGGCTTGGTCTTGAAAGCTTTGATAAGGATTCAAACTAATTTTGATAGTCTAAAACTAATTAAGGAAAAACACAACATCGATGAATGTTGGCAATGTGTGCAATCAAGGAAAAAGACTCAAAATAGCATCGATGAGCTTTGAAAATGGTATTGAACTGACCAAAAATGATGAAATATCATCAATGAACTTTGACAATGCTATTAAACTAACCAAAAATGACGGATAAAATTGATGAACTTGGACAATGTGCTCACAATAATTGATCAAATTATACAATGATATAGACAAGGCATTGATGAGGTTTGACAATGCATGAAAATGATGACAATATTGACAAGATGACAAAGATAGAATAATTTGACTGACTTTCACTAGGCATCGATGAACTTGGACAATGCCATTAAAGTCAAGTTGAGAACACTGACTAGGTTAAAAAGGAATGATTAGGAATGATTAGGATCAATTTAGTAATGTTTAGGAATGATTAGAATCAGTTTAGGAATGATTATAAATGATTAGGAATGATTAGGATTGGTTTAGAAATGATACAATGATGATTTAGACTTGATCGATTCAGCCAAAGAGACCAAGGTTGCAATTGAAAAGATGCAAGACATGTTAATAATATATTAAAAAAAATTCAATGTTCAACTGATGAAGAAAGACAAAAGGATAACATATATTAAAAACCATATGTGCAACATAAAGGAACAATTAGGATGCAAAACAATGTTTCAATTGTAATGCGAAAATGGTAACACATAGACTAGTAGTCTCGAGCCATTTTTAAGTGTCTACACACACAAGAATTCTTTTTAATGAGACTATATAGATATGAAGGGATTAGATTCAAAACTTTGAACACATAGAATATACATCAATGTGGATAGAAGAACTAGTAGATAGAATCAAAGGAGAGTCAACCTTGCACTCAAAGAGATAGTAAAAGTAGAACTACAAATTACAAAATTTATTAGATGTAGGTTTCATATATCCAATATTAGATAGTAAATAGGTTTCTCCTTTGATCATTGTTCCTAAGAAAGGAGGGAAGTGGAGAGTATGTGTGGATTATAGAGAGATAAATTCAACAACCAAGAAAGATAACTTTTCACTCCCCTTCATAGATCAAGTCTTGGATCCCCTAGTTGGGAAGAAGTATTTCTCATTTTTTGATGGTTTTAATGGGTATAATCTGACTAAAATTACATAATATAACTAGGAGAAGAATACTTTTACATGTCCATGGGAACTTATGCATACTTTGTTTTTCTATTTGTCTTGTGCAATGCACCAACAACTTTTCAAAGGGTGGTAATTAGCATTTTTTTTAGATATATCTCATAATTACTGAATAGGATAAAATATGGATGGGGTCCTCGAATAATGGTTTGCACATAAAAGAGACCCCAAAACCAATATTTTACACAAACATTTGAACTAAGGGGATGGAATGTAAATCTAAAAATGCTAATATTGAAATGAAGAAATAAAAGTACTCACCTCCGAAAAAGAACTTGCTGAAAACCCTATCAAACAGTCTCAGAAACTATTGATTTTCATGTAATTGATTTGAAACTATGAGATCTACAAAACCCAAAAATCTTATTCTTTTCTAAGGTTAGGTCAACTTTGACCTAGATAGCGAGGCACAATCTTACCCCCCACTGAAGGTCATCCTTGACTTGAAACAACCCTGATGGAAATTCTGTTCACAGATCCTGGAAGTTTGGCAAAAAGGGTATCCATATCTACCCTTCAATTCACTATTATGTACCTGTACCTGCAAGAAAAATGGTTTTTTTGTTTGGATGAGGGGTTTGCCTTGGTCAAACCCCAGTTTGGAATCAACCTTAATAATGGAATTGAAATAGAGAATGCTAGCAAGTAGTAGAAGTAGATTTAACAATGAAGCTATGATATTTAATAGATATGCAATTGGATTTGAAATGTAAACAAGTATATTTATATGAAAGATTGGATTCAACAATGTAAATCAAAACCATAAATGTAAATAAAAAAACTCCATGATTGTATGCTTGGAATCCACCTTGAAAGGAGAATGAATGGATCTTGAAGATGAACAAAGGATCTTGAAGGAAGATCACACCACCATGATGGATAGATCTAGGGTTTGAATGATGAATCTTGAATGCTTGAACCAAATCCCTTCAAAGGCTTGAATGCTTGAATCCTTGATCTTCAATGGAAAACTTGAATGCTTGAATGGATGATTTCTTGAATGGATGATTTCTTGAATGATGATGATGATTTGAAAGAACCTTGAAAACTTTGATCTCAAAACTTGACTTCTTGATCATGAAAGTGGATGGAGAAAATGAGAGAGGAAGGCTTCCTTTTATAGTGATCTAGGGCACAAACTTCTAGAGAGGCTGACATTGGAGAATTAAATCCTAATTAACCTTAACCCCTAGAAATGGACCTAGATTAAATGAAATTTAAGATTTTATCATTCTAAAATCCGAAACAGCCAACCCGGAAGCGGGGAAATGAAACTTTCCGAAACCAAAAATCTTGAAACTTCTAGAAATTGAAATTTGGACCTGGGGTCAGGGATGAGGTTGACTCTGCCCTATGTCAAAGTCAAGGTTGACCTTGACCTAGGTTAGGGTTGAGGTTTTTCCTGGACCCTTCAGGTTGTCCTTGATCCAAAAAGTCAAAGTCTCTAGTTTCTTAGAGAAAGTCTGTCAGAAAGAGGCTGGAAACAAGGGGAGAGAAGCAGAATGGGGGGGAAACTTCCAGATCCATGCAAAGACCTAATCAAGGTGCTTGACATGACCCTAGACCACTTACTTAGAGGGATAAATGCTCTTAACATGGAAGTGCTTCCATTTTAAGATGATACATTTACATGAAGATATATATGAATGATTTCACTACATATGGGGAGTCCTTACAAGAAGCATTGGATAATTTGAGAAATATGTTCCAGAGATGTAAATATTTCCATCTCTCATTAAATAGTGAAAAATTTTTCTTTATGATGCAAGGAGTGGTCCTAGGGTACTATATTTTTGCTAAAGGTATCCAAGTTGATCCTACTAAAATTAAAGTAATCAAAGGTCTTACAAAACCAGGTCACTAAACAAAAACATTTATAAATATTTCTTGGTCATGCAGGTTATTATAGAAGATTCACCAAGAATTTTAGACAAATAATTAGACTATTCTGTACCTTGTTGACAAAAGATGCAAATTTCTAATTGACACAAGATAGAGGCCAAAATGGGCCAAACAATGGCACACCCTAATGATCTAAGCTTGCTCAACACATGCAGAAGTAAATAAACAACATAGTGAGAGAGAGAGAATGCAGCATCAACTTTATATTTCATCAAATATAATGATACATGCCAGGCTATAAGGCCCTCCCAGTTAAGGCCTAATATTAAAATGAATTACAGAGGTCCTCAAACATGCGAGGATCTATCCAAATCTCTAATTCTATCTCCTATCGAAAACTGCCTCCTAAACTCTAAACCAACAACTACATTTATACAAGAAGCTACCGAATTGAGTCGACCTTTAGATCCACAATCAATAGAAGAAATGGTCAGATATGGGACCACACGTCTCCAAATGATTGATATCAACATTAAATCTATGATCTAACATAAATGCACAAGTTGTCCATAATAGAAACTAAAACTAAACCCAGCGGTGAGCAAAGATAACCAAGCAACATACAAGCAATGCCGAGCGTCAGTGAAATAACTGACCACCCAGGAGATAACCAACCACACTCGATAACCAAAGGAAACTGACCAACTACCGACCAACTCGGTCAAAGTAGGAACTGAGCAACACAGACAAACTCCAAAATGTTTTTGGTGACACAAGATTGTCAAGGACCCGAGATGCTCTTGCATCAGACACATGGGGTTATTTTGAAATGATTCTTTGAATCATTTGGTAGGTCTGGTCTGAGCTGCATCCAACTTAGACTGTGAAATCCATGAACTGTCTTCCATCGGTCTATTCTTCCACTTTACCAAATATTCCATATATTATTTTCCTCTTGTACTCTTGCCAACTCTTTCCTTCAAAATCTATTCAATTTCTTTATTCTACTTCTTAGGATATTCTGTGAGTACTGTCACTTCTTCATCAGGTTCATGATACTCATACAAATCAGCAATGTTGAAAATAGGTGATATGTCCATATCATTAGGTAAATCAATCTCATATGGCATTTCCACTGTCAAATTTCCTAAAAATCTTGCAAGGTCCAAACTTCTTCTTTAGTTTCCCATATGTCCCAATAGGAAATTTACCTTTCTTCAAATGAACCATCACTTCATCACCAACATCAAAAGTTTTACATCTCCTTGATCTATCAGCTCTGTCTTTGTATTTCTAATTACTATCTTCCAGCTTTAGCTTCACATCTTCATGCAATGTCTTCATGTACTCAACAAATTTTACTCCTTCAGCACTTCTCTTGTTTTCATCAGCAATGTCTCTCAAATCAGATATACCTCTCGGTTGTGTGCCATTCACAATCTCACATGGTGTTTTTCTAGTACTTCTATTCACTAAATTATTGTATGCAAACTCTTCTTGTGCCAATACAAAATCCCAATTACTCAGTGTGTCTCCAACTAAACATCTCAAAAGATTTCCCAAACTTATGTTCACAACTTTAGTCTATCCATCGGTTTGTGGGTGAAATATAGAACTATATTTCAACTCAGTGCCAAATTTCCTCCAACGGTTTTTCCAAAAGTATCCAAAAAATTTACTGTCTTGATCGGAGATAATACTCCTCAGTAATCCATGCAATCTGACAATTTCCTTAAAGAAAAGATCTGCTATATGTACTGCATCTAATGTCTTTCTACAAGGTATAAAATGTGCCATCATGGAGGATATATCCATAACAACAAATATATAATCATTACCTCTTATTGTCTTCAGTAAGCCAAGAACAAAATCCATATCGATGTCAATCCAAGGTTTCTTAGGAACAACAATCGGTACATACAATCCAGTATTTTGACTTCTCCTTTTGCAACTTGACAAATACCACAACGTTTCACCAATTTTTGAACATCTTTATACAACTGCAGCCAATAGTATTTCTCCTAAAGCAAATTCCATGTTTTATCAATGCTAAAATGTCCCTTCTCCTTTATCAAATTAGATCTCATTACTCCTCTCGGTATACACAACTAAATACCTTTAAACAACATACCTTCCTGAATAAAATATTCATCTCATTTAGTATTTTTTTGATCTTGAATAGGTGCTTTGCACTTTCTCCATGGCTCATAAAAATCAGGATCAAACTCATAAGAATCTCTCATCTCATCAAAACCAAGAACTTCAATTTTCATCTCGGTCATCAAAGATCTTCTTCTACTCAATGCATCAACAACTCAGTTAGTGACTCCACTTTTATGCTTTATCACAAATGTGTAACTCTTCAAATACTCAACCCATTTCATATGTCTCTGATTCAACTTATTCTAACTACCCAAATACTATAAATCCTTATGATCAATATACAACACAAATTCACTTGGTATAAAACAATGTCTCCATTTATTTAGTGCTTGAACAATAGCATATAATTCTTGATCATACACATAATATTTCCTTCTAGCATCATTCAAATTTTCACTAAAGAAAGCAACAGGTTTACCTTCTTGACTCAACATAGCTCCAATTGGACTTCCACTTGCTTCACATTCCATTTGAAATACTTTACTGAAATCAAGTATGCCAAAATAGGTAATTCAACAACCTTTTGCTTCAGAGTCTCAAACTTTTGTCAGCTCCATGTGTCCACTTGAATTCTCTTTTGTCTCCTCTCATAGTCTCAGTCATAGAATTACAAATTGAACTGAAATTCCTTATGAACTTTTGGTAAAAACTTGCCAACCCATGAAATGATCTCACCTCACTAGCATTCATAGGTGTAGGCCAATTCAAAATAGCTTCAACCTTTTCAAGATCCATCTTTAAACCAGCAGCTGAAATAACAAATCCCAAATACATAATCTCCTCTTTCATGAATGAACACTTTTTTAGATTTATCACCAACTTTTCTTCTTTCAATCTCTACAAACCTTGTCTAACATGCAACAAATGTTCTTCTCTAGTCTTACTAAATATCATAATGTCATCAAGATATATAATCACAAACTTACCCAGGAATTTCTTCAAAACTTCATTCATCAGCCTCATAAAAGTACTCTATGCATTAGTTAAACCAAAAGGCATAACCAACCACTCATACAAACCTTCTTTTTTCTTGAAAGTAGTCTTCCATTGATCACCTTCTCTGATTCTGATATGATGATACCCACTTTTCAAATCAATTTTGGTGAAATACTTTGCTCCAGTCAAACTGCCCATTATATCATCTATTCTCGGTATAGGAAACCTATACTTCACTATTATCTTATTGATCGCTCTGGAATCAATACACATTCTCCATTCTCCATTAATTTTTGGTGCCAATATAGAAGGTACTACACAAGGACTCAAAATTTCTCTGATCAAACCTTTCTCTAGCAACTCTTGAATCTATCGATTCAATTCCTGATTCTCAGTAGGTGTCAACCGATGAGGTACCTTATTTGGTAAACTAGCTCCAGGGATTAGATCCATACAATGATCAATGCTTCTTTTCGATGGAAAACCATCAGGTACATTATCAAAAATGATATCACTAGACTCAGTGAGTAACTTATCAATCTCCCCAGGGACATTATCCTCTATTTTCTTACTTGGTTTGTTAGGGATCACAACAAAATATACATCATTCTTCTTCAAAGAGATAATAGAATTTCTTCCCTCCATCAAAAAAAATTTCAGAGATGTGCAAACATTACTAATAGGTTCTTCCATCAATGGTTACAAGATTTGTTTCTTTCCATCAACCACAATAGTATACCTATGTAGTCTCCCATCATATATAGCATGTCTATCATATTGCCAAGGTCTACCCAACAAAATATGACAACAATCCATAGGCATGATATCACATAACACCTTATCGTAGTACTTTCCAATCTTCAAATTCACATAACATTGTTCACTTACCAGGAGTGTATGCTCATCTTTGATCCATAAAATCTGATAGGGCTTCGGATGTACCAATCTTTCCATTTGCAATTTTGTGACCATCTCCTTAGATGCTAGATTCTCTAAGCTACCACTATCAATGATTACCTTCCAAAATTTATCAGAAACTCTACATCTTGTCTTGAACAAACTTTTCCTTACCGGATCATCCTTCCTACTTTCATTCCATAGTGCTCTCCTTACCATCAAGTTATTTTATTTCTCAGGTTCATTCATTGACTCTTCTTGTACTAAAGCATTTCTACTGCTACTAGCCTTCTTACTTGCATGTGTACATTCAAAAGAGCTATGTCCTTTTTCTCCACAATTGTAACAAGTTCCTTAGAAACTTCCTCTGCTATAACCACCTCGATAGTTACTGCCTCTACCTCTAGATGAACTTTTACCTTTCCACTCGGTCTTGCCTTTGTCCAGATTTGTCTTTTCTAGTTCAGATCTACCATTTTCACCATTATATCTACCTCTTCTTCTAGGGAATCTACCACCTTGACCTCTTTGTCTTTGCTCATGTCTTTTGTTCAATTTCTCCTCAGCCTTCAATGCAAATTGATAAGCCTCTTCAATGCTCTCCAAATTGACCATACTAATTTCCTTTTGGATGGAAAATCTCAAACCATTCAGGTATCTACCAATTCTTTCCACATCATCTTCATTATATCCAGATCTGATATCTAATCTATAGAATTCCTCAGTATATTCTTTTATTGAGCTATCTTTCTATCTCAAACTTTTCATTCACCGAACTAGGTTAATCTAATAATCACAAGGTAAGAACTTTCCTTTCAATTTGTTTACCATTTTATTCCATACCTTGATTTTGTATTTGCCTTTCCTCTTCCTATCCAGCTACAGATGTTCCCACCATAAGGATGCATGACTTTTCAACTTTGTGCTTGCAATCTTCACCTTCTTGTCTTCAAGAATGTTTTCATACTCAAAATACTTTTCATCTCAGTAATCCAGTCCACCAATTCATCACAATCTAGCTTTCCACCATACTCAAGAGGATTGAAGTGTGGTGTAGACTTCAAACTTGTCAAAGCCTTCAAAAATATTTCTTCACCTTGATCCATAACAGGTGCAACTTCTTCATTCGCCTATTCTTCTTCAAATTCATCATCACTAACATCTTCAAGATGTCTGCCTCTTCTCTGGGTTGTTTCAATAGCTTCTAACCTAGTAGAAATCTTCCTTAGCATATCTACCAATCATGGATATGCATCTCACCTTCCATGAACCATCTTGATAGCCCTCTGCAATTGCAGGTTAGATTGCAATCTGCTACCTCACATCAATCAACTTAGGGGTTCAAGAGGAACCTACAAACCTAGATCCATAGACCTAGATCAAGATCTCACCTTGCTTTGATACCACCTGGTGCAAGGTAGGGGACAAAAGGGGCTAAACAATAGCACACCCTAATGATCAAAGCCTTCTCAACACATGCAGAAGCAAATAAACAACATAGTGAGAGAGAGAATGCAACATCAACTTTATATTTCATCAAATAGAATGATACATGCTAGGCTATAAGGCCTTCTTGATTATGGCTTGCTATTACAATGAATTACAGAGGTCCTCAAACATGCGAGGATCTATCCAAATCTCTAATTCTATCTCCTATTGAAAACTGCCTCCTAAACTCTAAACCAACAACTACATTTATACAAGAAGCTACCGAACTAAGTCGGCCTTCAGATCCACAATCAATAGAAGAAATGGTCAAATCTAGGACCACACACCTCCCAATGATTGATATCAACATTAAATCCATGATCCAACATAAATGCACAAGTCAGCCACAACAGAAACTAAAACTAAACCTATCGGTGAGCAAAGATAACCAAGTAGTAGACAAGCAACGCTGAGTGCCAGTGAAACAACCGACCACCCAAGATATAACCAACCACACTTGGTAACCAAAGGAAACTGACCAACTACTAACCAACTCGGTCAAAGCAGAAACTAAGAAACACAGAAAAACTCCAAAAGGTTTTTGGTGACATAGGATTGCCAAGGACCCGACATGCTCCTGCATCACTAATGGACCCCAGCTTGTGAGCAGACATTTAAGGATCTCAAGGCTATGATAACTCAATCTCATATCCTTAAGGGACCTTAATGGACTCTTCCATTCCATATTCATATAGATTCTTCAAATCATGTAGTGGGAGCAGTCCTTGGAAAAAAAGGGATTATTAAAAATGCTATTTACTACATCAGTAAGAATCTTCATGGAGAAAAGCCAAACTACACTATCATAGAAAAGAAGATGTTAGCTAAAACTTATGCCTTGAACAAGTTCAAAAAATATATTACATAATACCATGTATTTTTTCATACTGATCATGATGCAATAAAATACTTTATGAATAAACCTATTGTCTTTGATAATTTGGCTATGTGCTTACTCTTGATGCAAGAATTTTTATATCACCATCATAGATAAGCTAGAAAATAAAATGTTGTAGAAAATTTTTTGTTTGGATTGAAAAATAATGTAGAACCTATAATCAATTGATGATTCATTCCCAAATGAACACCTATTTACTATCAACATTAAAACACCATGGTATATAGACATTGCCAAATTTTTAGTAATAGGAAAGGTTCCTCAAAATGTTTCACCTAAGGAAAGGAAGATGCTGATAGAAAAGAGTTTTCCATTCACATGGATATCAGGATGTTTGTTTTATATAAGGTTGGATAATGTCATGAGAAGATGTTGAAGAGAAGATACGACATATGGTATTCTTCATTCATGCATTAATGAACTGTTATCTAAAACTACAACATACAACATACAACAGAATGAACATAAATAGGAAAAGATTGCATTTTTTAGGGGTCCAATTAATACTACCTTTTAGGTATTTATTAATCTACATTTAATTATTGTATTCAATATCAAATTTCTTTTTGTACTTAAGTATTGATCACATTTCAAATTTCAAAAATTCATAACTGATCATTACATTGTGCATTCAAACTGAATGCAATATATAAAGTGTCTTTTTATATTTCATTTTCATGTCAATAATAGAGTACATTTGCAGAATAGAAAGCATAATAGAAGTATGGAGTAGGGGTCCCATGCATTGCCTTGTTGTCTATATGTTGTCAGCTGGTTGTCTGTCAGGTCCTAATTCCTCAGGTCTAGGTCTTCATTTACATTTGGTTGTTTGGGGTTTTTTACCTGCATGAGAGAGAGAAAGTGGTGTTAGATCCTGTTGGATCTAAGCAATGCATGAAATAGAAACAACATATAGTGACAATCAATTCTTTCAATGCTGCATATCTATCTAGTAAATTCAATGCAATAAGGAAACTATATCCACAATAAGTGAAAGGTAGTATTAAAGGGACTTATTTTCAAAACATGAAACCTTTTATTATTTATGGTCATTTTGATATATGTTGTCCTTTTATAAACCATATATCTGAATGAAAGGGACTTAGTGTTTCCAACTAAGAAACCTTTTTTGGAAAATAGAAATGTCTTGTTAGATCAGTGAACATAATAACCTGAACTTTGATTCAAAAATGTCATTTCTTTTTGGCATTTTTCATAAATTGATTATTTATTATGTTCACTAATTTGACAAGTTTGCACTGTTGTTGTTTCATGAGCTTAATAGAATAGTTTGTGGTGTTTCAAGCTGACTAGTTTCAACTTCACAGTCAGAGAAATAAGATTTAGAACAAGCTGAAATGCTGTAGCAAAGTACCAAAATTACAAATAGTCATGTTCAAATATCAAGATCCAACAACATAGTCGCTAGTAACACATAATTTTGAAGTTCCATATTAATGATATTTCTGAATTCAAAATGTTTAAAGAGTTGATCATTAATGTTGCTGATTACAAAAAAAGGAATGCTACAGAATTAAAGCTTTAAAGTTATAAAATGTTTTTTAGATTGTATTTAGTGGATGTCACAAGCCCATGCTCAAACTTCATTGAATATCATTCTGATGTCTTTTGGATGTCACGAGCCCATGCTTGAAATCCTTAGATAGTAAACAAACATTTTTCATCTTGTTGCATTTCTTATTAAAATTCAGATTCAACATCAAAAGAGAATTATATTCAAGCCTGGTAATTTGTGCCAACAAGTCTTTGAATGTTCTCTATTTTCAGTATTGAATACAATTCAAAGCAACTGTGCTTATTCATCAATGGTGTTGAAGGAAATAACATGACTACTGCATTACAATAATAGTGTCTGTATCAGTATTAATGTGAGTTTTGAAGACTTGGTTTCATCTATGGAGCAATGGTGAATGTGTCAAATAGAGGAGAAAATGGCAGTGGTTGTGTTAATAAAATCCACTGAAATAATTAAGGTTAAAGTGACTGGTAAAATGAAATAATACTAACAGTGACTGAGCATGGAGGAGAAATGTAGCAATGCATGAATGTTAGAAAGTTTTATTCAAAAGTGACTAGTTTTTAATATGCAACAGTGATACATAAAGATACAGTCAATCATTGACTTATTTGAAGAAACAGAAAAAGCTGGTAATGAAGGGTAAAATTTAAAACATGTCTACTATTTTTATAACAGTGAGGTCTTATCATTTCTAACTAAGTTTTGTGAAGGTGAAATCAAAATGACTGGTGCATTATAATAGAAATGACTGTGGTGTGGAAGGATATAAGCTAGTAAGTTTTTCATAGCTTATTATTCATTTGTGGAGACATACATCAATAGTAATGTGAATGTAACAATAGTAAGCATGACAACAGTGGATAAATATATGCAATATAGTCAAATTGAAGAGTTTAGTAAACATCTACAATCAGCCCTTAAAGTTTGTGTTTATTTATCAAGATGTGAGTATGTTATTTATTTTGTAATTTTTCAAACATATTCAGTTAGCATCTACAACCGGGCTTTGGAGAGTATAAGTTTATCAAGGATTAAAATATCTTGCACGGGCAAAAGACAAAGTGGGTTTTCATTTTGTGCAGTGAAAAAACATTAACATAGACATAAAGATGTATGTAAATTGCTGACAAGAGTTCAAAATAAATGAAGAATGAAAATAACTTATCTATATATCTTGTGCACTAGCTTATGTTTGATGCTGGACATCAAGTTCCAGTCAGCTTGTTAAGAGTCTTAAGCTGTGACTAAGAGAGGTCATAGCTAGTGCCGAGTTTCATTCTTACATCTCTCAGTCACAGCTTAGGTTTTGCTGAGCTGAATGAAGAGGTAATCCTACAAATTGTGATGCATTGTCAAAGATGTAAAAAACCAACATCAAAAGTGGTAAAAAAAACACAAATTTCATGCTAAAACTCTGCTAGTGGAAAGGAGTTCGAGCTTACCAAATTTTCAAACATGAAGTCATAGTAAGCTTAAAAATTAAAGGCCAAGTCATAGTCAAAGATCATGGTAAGGAGAGAAAGTGCTCAAAGCCAAGATACACACCAGTCACAAGCTGAGACAAGAGATAATCATGCTCAAGGCCAAGTTATAGCCAAATTGTAACATCATTTTTCACTATGATTCATAGCCCGTGAGTTACCTATTTTCATGCTTATTTAAGGTTGGGAAATGTGATGAAGCCCAAGTTGGTTGACTCATAGACTGTGAGTTGTGTTTCACAATTTTTATTCAAAGTCATGAAGGCCGAGCTCATAGTAAAACCCGCAAGACCGAAACTCATGCATCAATCTCGGCTTTACACATACAATGATGATAGAAAGCTAGAGTCGCCAAAGCCGTGACTGATAATAGAAAGTGCTCAAATCTGAGTCTCAGTTTTGGTATGACTTCAAGCTTATAGCTGCAAGCCGTAAATGAAGCTGAGAAGGAGCATTAGTCACAAGTAAATACAATGAAAGCATCAGTTGCATTACAAATGAGCAACGCATCATTACATACTAGATTTGAGGCCATGAGTTGCTCAACATAGGCCATAGGTTTCAGTTACACCCTAGTGCTCATAAGCCGATTTTTAGCTTCAAAGCTAAAAAAGGAAGCAACAACCAAATGTCAAAGAATAAAAAACAAATCTCCAGATTACATTTAGAACACTCAAGCCTCCATTCTTCAAACTCTTTGTCCAGATTTGATGCCAGGGAGTGAACCATCAAAGACAAAGAGCTCCATCACAGTCAATTCAAGCTTCATTCATGAATTTTACTAGAGTTTCAGTTAGGGTTTCATCTCTTCTTGATTCTTCTCTATGAAGCTAAACAATAAGCCAAGCTTGAGATTGGTAAGTGGTTATGAGATTTTGGAGTCCGCACTGTAGCACATTGAATGCCATTAAGGCATACATCCACATCTTGGTAGGTCTCGAAGTGAGCCACAATGCCACCTCACTACTCCATATCTACATTGTATGCAAGTGGGAAGAGTGGTGATGTCAACCCTCTTCCACTTAGCATTTTTAGACTTAGGAATTCATTTCTTAAGTTAGGGTAGTGTAGGTTCTTATTTAATTTTGAATTTTTTATTTAAAATTAAGTATTTTAAATATTGGTAAACATTGTAAAAGGATTTTTAATCCTTATTAAAACCAATATTTAGGGCACTAATCATGGTGATAGGCTAGAATTTTGGCACAATTTTTGGCCAAATTAGGGCAAATAGGAGAGGCTTTCATTTTCGGATTTGAGGCTAGGGCTTTGTATAAAACTGATTTTCATTATCAGTTTAAGGGTTACGAGTTTTGGAGAGAGGGCATATAGTGAACTTATTATTCCTAAATGCTTTGGAGACCATTTTTGTAACCACATTGTTAGATTTTGAGGAGAATTAAAGAAGATGTTTCATTGGCCCATACATTTGGTGTTTTGATTTCAAATCCTATTTTCATCTTTTCTTGCTAGTGTTTATTCCATTTTTATGCAAGAGAAGTGAATGTATCCTTATTCCTTCTCAAGGTGATCAATTATTCAAACCTCGTAAGGGATCTGTATGTCTATTGGCTGTTCAAGCTATTTGGGGTTTAACCCTAGTAGTGAGATCTGTCAGCCTATATGTTGAACAATGATATAAAGTGTCAAACCTTTGATATATGAGTTGGATTCACTGTCTTATCTTTCAAGTAAAGTCTGAATCTACTTTTTCTGTATCACCCCTATTTAATTTCATTTTTCAAGTTTCCTTCTTCCCTTTTCCTATCAAGTTAATTAGTTAGGAGGTGTTATCCCATATCAAATAGGAACCGACCTAGAATCTGGAGACTCCTCCTTATTCAGAGTCCACCCACAACTCAGGGAGGTTTCCATTGTTAGGATAGAACTATTGTATAGTCCTAATGCCTAAGTTGGGGTTCTAATTCTAAGCCTAAATATGAACCATGTGGAGGACATTTTTCTGCTAAGAGAATAGTGATGAAGATTCTCAACATTTTGTACTAAAAGCCTAATCTAGATAAATATTCTATAAATTAAACCATAAAATGTGACAAGTGTCAGTAAATGGAAAGGCCAAAAAGGTTTGATGAAATGGTTTTGTATCCACAAGTGGTTATTACTCCTTTTGATAAATGGTAAATGAATTTCACATGATCAATTGATCCACCCTCAAATGGTATGTCCTATATTTTATTTTGTACTGGTTACCAAAAAAAATAGGTTTAATTTAAAGCTATGAAGCATGCTAGGGATAATAACGTTACAAAATTATTATATAAAGAGATCTTACCAAGTATGGAGTTCCTAGGGAACTAGTAAGAGATCAAGGAACACAATTCACATCTAATATTGTGGTGGCACTAGTAGAATAATATAATATAATGCATAAGAAATAAACCCATTACCATTCTTAGGAAAATGGTCAAGTCAATGCAACAAATAAGGAAATTGAGGATATTCTAACTACAACAATGGCTTTACATAAGAAATATTTGGCAAACTACTTGTAAATAGTATGGGTATTTAGGACTACATGGAAGACTTAAACAAGATTCACACCTTTTGAGTTGGTGTAAAGAAAGACAACAATTATGCCAATTGAGTTTCATAAAAACCTCTAAACAATAGTAGAATTGGGTATGAACTTATTGGAAGTACAAACATAGATGGTATTACAACTAAATCAACTAGATGAAATGAGAAAAAATACTTTTCACCATACATAATTAATTCAAAAATAGAGTACATTCTAGCATGATAAAGAACATCAAGAGAAAAGCATTCAGTCCTAGATATTAGGCCCTTTTGTATGAATATAGGTATCAAGATAATTTGGTAGATTATAAACCAGATGGCTTGGGCCCTATGAAATTGAGAAAATTTTTGGTAATGGAGAAATCAAGTTAAGAAGAATTGATGATGTTAAGTTCAAATTATTGGTTAATGGACACCAATTGCATCCTTACCACTAGCTAAATACTAAAGAAGAATGCATGAAATAGTTCGAAGAGTTATCCAATCACACTCTTCCTACAACCAATCTCAAAGATCCTGGGGGCTCCCCACATGTATAGTTGGCATGCCAAGTCATTCATAATAAAATTTACATGTCTACATAGAAATATTATTTCCTCCATATCATGTCACTACCACCTCATCCCATCTTCTTTTCTTGCACATCCACTTACCATCATTTTCTTGGCAATTAACCTTTCCAAATCTTTAGTTTGCATAATTAAAATGACACCTTTCAGCACCCCACCTTGGTCTTAATTGTGAAATAAGTGTCTTATTTATGCCTCATTGATATTTAAATTATGACTTTAATCATATTTATGATTATATAGTTTAATTGAATTTCTTCTCTCTACTATTTTACATGTGTGGACACGTGCTTTCCTTTAAGTTGAGGGGGGGAGGGGAGGAATTGTCTCATATTTTATTGCATGGTTTTTTTTTAAAATCAGACATGAATATATCCTATGCCACCAAAAGTTGATGAATCCAAAAGATTTGAAGTCAAGACTATTTATTGTGCCATTTTATTTTTGTACTTTGATTCAAAATATACTTGTAACCATAATGATTTAATCCTTTCACAACCGTTTCAAAATGACTTAAAATTTTGAACCATATTTTCTTACATAAATTTTTGAGGGTCAAGCTTACAAGAGAAGGTTTTGGGTTGTAGAATATGTTAAATTGAACAAGGAGTCTAAGTACATAAAGAAGAAGGGTTTTTAAAGTGAGTCTCCCATCATGCATTCATAGAGAATTTGCTGAGGAAAAGGAGTTGAAGAGTAAATTGGTAAAAATGGGAGGTATGTTGTTACAAATTGTTACAAAATGAGTAATTTAACCATGATATTTGTTGATCTCTAAGAGGATCACACTTAAATAAGGGCCTTCAGGAAGCTTCATAGGAGTGGGAAAAATGACACCATGTGAAGAAACCTTTGTGATTTTAGACATTGGCTCTTTGTACATGTATTTTTTTGGAAAGATTAAACACAAAAACCAAGGCAATGTGCCAGTGATTTTGAAACCCTTTGAATTTTGCTTCAAAAATAACAAGAACATAAGACCCCAAGAATGAGCACAAAATGCCACAGACTCTTCATTGTTGGAAAGAGAACATAGTGCTAGATTCAAACCAACATGGAGCTGAATATTTAGATCTTCTCATGAAAAGCACCCATTAAGGATCATATGAAATGTTCCTATCATCCCACTTGAGACAAATATTGTATGAGAATTTCATTTATCAAAATGGCATGGTATATTAACCCTAGATTACAAACATTGGAAGAAAAATAAGACATAGTTCAATAACTTACAATCTACGATGAATTATAAGAGCTCAAAATTTCAAATGATAGCTACACTCATCTAGAATTGATACGAAGCCTTAAACTCATCCACAAAATAGAAGAAAACACACCGTAGAGGTAAACTGGGTACAATCTAATATGTTGTCTTCCATTGATTATGTAAAAAATACAAGGCTAGGGTCAGAAAAATTAAATTGCAGCTATTTCTAAGTGTTCTTCTATGCAGTGACAAAAGAATCTAGAACATCATAGCTAGATAACCCCCCTATTACGAAGTGCTTGTAGGATTATATAGAAAGAATTCCTCCAATCGAACCTCAAAAATGAAACCGCAAATGGTCCTGCAAATGTTTCATGTAGAAATATCATCATGGTAGCTATTACAACTATCTTGGGCATGTTGATCTCTACATAATGATTCTTCTTCCATGTGCACAACATGGATGCCACATGTTCCTTTTTCAACTTCCTCTCCGTCATGAGGGAATGAATTCCCAACTCCACTCATTGTGATTCCTCATTTTGTGTGTGTGTAGGAGATCACATCAAATCTACCTCAGGATTCACTGCTCGATGAAAAAGTAACATTTTTCCTCGAAGGAGGTGGACCCCGCCACTCTGTCGACTATCATGACTACAACTTAGACACATGGCATGCTGAAGGGATTTCTTGAGTTTTCCCCTTCCCTTTGTAGACACCTAAATTCATCCACTTAACATTAATTTAATTTAATTTAATTAATGACCCCAAATAACATTATGGTTAATATTTAATTAATTATATTTGTTAAATTCATCTATTTATTTAATTAAATTTATTTAATTAAATAAATTCACTAACTATAGTATTTAAATTAAATTTAAATACTACCTCTCCTAATGTAATAAATTTAATTTGTTACATATTGCGGCATATTCCCCTTTTAAATAAATTTTTAATTTATTTATTCCTCCAAATACTTTATTTCTACTAAACCATGATTAAATTAAATTTTATTTAATTTAATCCTAAACCTAACCTAGATGCTATCCTACACACATCACTTTCTATCTAATAGGTCTACTTACTAATTAACTAAGGTTAATTAGGTTGATTTTTGGATTCCTACACCCATTAGTCCTAATTATTTGCTCACACGTGTGAGCAAATTTCTAAAAATTACCTTTTCAAAAATTGCTGAAAATTGCCTAAACAAGGCTTCTTACATTTTTTATGACACCTCTTACACTTACCCAAAGTGTGAAAATGGATGTTTTCTTACACATCTCTTACACACACTTACACGTGTGTACTTGAAGTACACATTGACCCTTCACATCCCAAGTTTCTCACACATATGTGAGAAAGTCTTGGACTTTGCATGGCTTATTTGTCTCCTTGGTGGAACCTATGTGGATTTCGCATAGATGCCACCTCACCCCAGCCCTCCAAAATCCTATAAATAGGACCCTTGCCTCAAAAAAATCATGCATCATTTTGCATGTAGAATTATAATGCTAGTTTTCTTTCTTGCATTTAGAGTTTTTGCTAACTTTTTTGGTAGTTGCTATATTTTATTGAAGATTTAGAACTTAGTTTATTCGATGCAATAGCTTCATTCATTTGATAGTTTTCATGTCATAAGAGCTTGAGGGTTGCTTCCATAGCTCATCCTTGAGCCTCTTTGGCTTCTTATTGAATACTCGAGGGTTGCTTCCATAGCTCCTCCTTGAGTATTTCAATATTTGTTTTGATCTACCTTGCATTCATAGTGGGATTTATACTCGTGTTAGGACAAAACACCCACAACCTCTCTAAGAGGTTAAATCAAGCAAGTCTTGGGTGCACTTACTTCATGCTCATACGAGTATATGTGGAGAATAGTGTAGGAATGAGTTTAAGCATAGTTTTCTTGTTAGTTTAATATATTTAATATGCACATGTGTAACTAATTTTTGAGTATTTATTCTTTCTCCACATAGGTCATTTTTTCCACATATACACCCTTTAGCCTTGAAAAATCCTTGTTTTTGAAACTTGGCACTCTTTGTAGTGAGAAAAATTTTAAAAGGAGGGGGAACATCCATTGTCTATAATATTCCTCCATACCTAAGCATAAGAAGATAAAGATACCTACAAATGATTTTTCAAACAAGAGGGAAATTTCTACTCAAAACTAAGATTTGAGCATATACCATCATAATTAGCTAGATCATCTAAACTAAAAAGTTTCTAGGTGCTTGAAACATGCCTCTTCAAGGTTGAAAATACTAAATAATGCACCAAAGCTTTAGATGTGAAATCTCTATCCCATCAGGCATGCTAGAAAAAATGTTGATCCCTAAGAGGCTCATGCCTAAATAAGGGTAGTTAGGAAGCTTCATAGGAGTGGAAAAAATTATGTCGTGTGAAGAAGCCTCTGATATTTTAGAAGTCAAATCATCATACAGATTTTTTTGGGAAAGGGGAAGAAAGATTAATCACAAAAACTAAGGCAATGTGCAAGATATTTTGAAACCCTTTGAATTTCCCTTCACAAATAACAAGAACATAAGACCCCAAGAATGAGCACAAAATGCCACAAAATCTTCATTGTTAAGAAGAGAACATAGTGCTAGAGTCAAACCAACATTGAGCATAATATTCAAATCTTCCTATGAGAAGCACTCGCCAAGGCTTGCAAGAATTGTTCCTATTATCCCACTTAAAACAACTATTCTACAAGAATTTCAATCACCAAAATGGCATGGTATAAACATAGATTAAAACATTGAAATGCAACAAGACATGGTTCACTAAATTGCAGTATATGATGAATTATAAGAGCCTAAAATAAAAAATGATAGATACACCTTTAGAATTGATGTGGATCGTTAAAATCATTCACAAAATAGAAGAAAACACACAACAGAGGAAAATTGGGCAAAATTTAATATGCTATCTTCCATTGATTATGTGAAAAAATACAAGGCTAGGATCTGAAAAATGAGATTGTAGCTATTTCTAAGTGTTCTTCTATGCAGTGAAAAAAAGACTCTAGAACATCACATCTAGATAACCTGCCTATTATAAAGTTCTCGTGGGATTATATAGAAATAATTCCTCCAATAAAACCTCAAAAATGCAATCGTAAAGGGTCTTGACTTATCATGGTGGTTGTTACAACTATCTTGGGTGTGTTGATCTTTGGATCATGATTCTTCTTCCATACACATAACATGGATGCCACCTATGCATTTCTCAAATTCCCCACCATCATGAAGGAATAAATTTGCAACTCCACTCGTAGTGATTCCTCATTTTTTGTGTATGGAGGTTGTCATATTTTTGGATCAAATTTACCTTGGGATTGTTGTTAGATGGAAAAGAAACATTTTTCCTTGAAGGAGGTGGACCTTGCCACTCCATCAACTATCATGACCACAACTTGGATACATGGCATATTGGCTGACTTTCTTGATTGAAGTAAGAACACTTTGAAAAGTGAAATAATTTGAAGGAAACAAGGCTCATAGTCATGGTAAAAACTGTGCGATTTCAACATTTTTCTACCCCAACTTCACAACATAACTTTTAGCTTGTTTCTCAAAATTTAGAATGACATACCTCATTGGAAAGGTCTTCAAGAGATCTAAAATTAGTCCCTTAGCACATGCCTTTGGCACATCATGCTAAGGGATGAATGACAATTTCAACCTCAAATTCTGCTCTGAAGGCCTCTGAAAATACATTTTTTGAAAACATAGAAACATACAAAAAATTTGGATTTTTTATTTTTCTCAATTCTTCTCATTCTATCACTTCTTCATTGCCTCTAATTACCTTCAAAATGGTTTGCATGAAGACTACAGTAGATAGCATCTACAAGGTCATTTTATAAGATCATGATTGTGAGCCTTTTTTTAGAGGAATTGGGTGGCTTGATCATTTTCTAAAGCTGCATGATTTTAATGAACACGTGTCTCTTTACTTTGTAATTACCTTGACAAGACCAAGAATTGGTTAAAGGTTTGAAGGTTTTAGTCATAGATTAATAAATTGTAGAGGAAATGGGATTTCCAACAATAGGTGAAACATACCTAGAGGGAAGAGATGCAAGGTTATCTTGAGCTGAGTTCACACTACTAGGTGACCCTTCATTGGATGTTATCAATCAAGGAAACAAATATTGTCTCTACCTCTAGAATGGACCCATAGGGTGACTTACATTGTCATGTATTTGACATGCGAGGGAAGATTGTCCCATCTTCATGGTGTCCATTTGATAATTTTAAGCCACCTTAGGCATGATACAATAATGAATGTACCCAATTTCCTCTACAAAATAATTAAGTTGGTGGCCTAGATTAAGTTTAGAAAGGTAGTGTAAATTATCTCTCTCACCACTATTTGATTCAATTTTTATTTGAAATGACCTTAGAAGAAACCCAACTAGGAATGAGTTGGATTGATGTATTGAAAGTTAAAAGAGTTGAATTAGTGAAAGTATGTCCTTCTAGGAAATGTTTAACTTGTAAGGTTACAAGAGTTGAGGGCACCTTTAAACTAACAAAGAGAGCTTCATCTTGGAAGCCACTTCCCACACAATCTTCTAGTGAGAGTACTATTGAAAGGAAACCCATTCATCCATAACTAGTAAAGGTACTAGTTATACTCATGGCTCTACTTTAAAAGAGACCCCTATATCAAAAATGTCAACCAAGTATAAAAGAAAATTGGATGAAAATAAAGAAGGTGCTAAGAAGAAGGGAAAAGTCAAAATATATAATTCCAATATCTCTAAAACCCCATAATAGAAATCCAAGGAGACAAAACAATCCATAGACATAAAAAAGGATAAAATATTGAGAAACCAGAAACAAGGGTTGACAAAAAAAAAGTGAAGAAATATCCTGTAGAAACTATTAGAACAAGTCATGGGCTTCAAGGGAAATCTAGGAAATTGATGGGAAAAAAGGAAACCAAAGCTATTCATAATTCAATTTCAACTGAATTAGAGAAAACTTTATTTGATAAAGGGGGGAGCAGATAGGTGAAAAAATGACAATAAGACTTGCTTTAGTTTTTTAGACTACTTCCACATCATATCATGCAACAAGGAGTGACTAGGATAGGGGGACTACTCAATAAAAAAATGTAGAGGAAGTATCAATTCACTTTATTAACATACAGACTAATCTTAATTAGGAAATTGATGATAAAAATAAACAAGGGAAAGGATATAAAAATGAGGAGGATCCTTTCAATAAAGAACAAGTTGCTAGTGGATCAAAGAACCTTGCAACACTAGCAAAGAGAGTGTAAAACATTAAAGAAATAAAAAGAGACTAGAAACAATAGTAAAATTTGATCCAAATAGGTAATACTCACATAATCAATCTCATCATGGGCCTTTGTTGCACTTCAACTATGGAAACTAATGGGGGAAAGGGAGAAAGAATGGAAAAACCAAAAAGAGTAGCTACAGGAAGAACTTTGAGACAACTAAATTGTGTCATTTAATTCATGTTGGAATCCATTACTTTCCACTAGAGATATTAAGTTGAGGAATTTTATGTCCTATGTACAAAATAAGAATACTAGAGGACAATAATGTAAGGAATATGAAGAAATGGAACAAATTATTTCTTCATGTCTCTCAGGGATGAAGTTGATGATCCTAATAGGATCCTTTATGAATAGAACAAGCTAATTTAAAAACTTGATCAAATGGCTAGGGTGATGGAATTAAGGGAAAGAAGTTCACACAAAACTTCAGGAAATGAAAACTCAAATTACAACATTTTTTGGCCATTTGTCTCAAAGGTAGAACTAGTTTTCAGAAAATCTCAAAAGGGTTGAACCTCACTCACTACAAAAATTGCATGAAGTAGTTTGATGAGCAGTCACATGTATGCATATGGGAAGGATCCAACAAGAAAAGTGAATTCCATTGATGTTCCAACCACTTCTATTTTGGTGGCCTCTACCACATTGGGGGGGGGGGGGGGGGGTGGATACATTTTATGATGTGAACAAGGAAAATTTCCAATGAGAAATGTTAAAGAAATATCAAATATTTTTCTTGAATCCAATTTTAAAAACATCAAGGTTGACCATAGTGGAAAAATTTAGAATGGCATCATGGGTTGAGAACCAGAATTCTCTTGCTGAAGGAC
>BSBK01009087.1:85000-95000 GCA_027943335.1 Chamaecyparis obtusa
TTCAATTGGTGATTTTTCAAATGTTGACGAAAGGGTTAGTTACAAGGAAGATATTGTATGATATATTTGTGTTATTTTGTAAGAATATGATCATGGAAAACTAAGGAAATCCAAAGAAGTTCATTTAGTTGAGGGTTCACAATTCAAAAATATTTATGTTTGGTTAGGGCACATGGGTTTGGATGCATGGAGTAACTTTATAATGATTGAAGATGATTGTGTTGTCCAAATTGGATAGAGTAGTATTCATGGAGAATACATTTGGTTAGATAAGCCTTATCAAATTACAAAATATGCATTAAGGTTTATGAAAGGGATTTGCGCTTGTGGTGATGTGTCGGTATTAAAATTTGTTCTGATTAAGTAAAAATAGGATTTGAAAGGTCTCAAAACCTTGTACAAAAGATCAGAAGATATTCAACACTGATCAGACAACCAGACAAAGAGACAACAAAAACAAAGGCACATGGCCCAACCAAAGACAACAAAAAAAGACTACCAAGCAGTCAGATACAAAGAAAGACAACATAGAAAAAATAAAGCAGTAGCTAATTGATCTCCATCAAGTCAAAGGCATGAATAGCCAAGAGGTCCATATTAGCATTCTAATCCACCAACTCCATTTCTTTTTTCTTAATCTCAGCTGTAGTGCGATTACCGATACCAGTTTCCTTGAGGTCCTTGTTATCCTCTCGTTTGTCGAGCTCCGAATTTTCCACAATAGCTTTAGTATCATCAGGAATCTCAATGATTTGGGTGCTCTGCTCTCTATTCATAGATTTGTCTAAGTTGTGGATTTTTTTTTCTAGAAAATTGATTCTTTCCTCCTGTCTCTTGTTTTCATTTTTAAGCTTCTCAAAAGCTTGGTCTAAATCCATGACTTTACCCCCCATTTCACCAAAGGCTTCCCCTTTCCTGATAGCTTCCATCCAGTCTTCAAGGTACTTAGCCAATAGCTTATCCCCAAAATTAGCCCTTTTTATCATGTTTATTATCTTTTTCTGGTCTTGAATGTCCTCTTTGATAGTTTTGATATCGTGGGAAAAAGACCCCATAAACTTCCCGAAGGAGATAATACTATCCTTATGGTAAGGATCAATGTTGTAATCAGTATTCTTCCTTAGAGGGTCACTAGTCCTAGCCTGGTCGGGGCCTTTTCCAACAATTTTCTCTTTCTCCTTCTCTTTGTGGTTAACATAGGAATCAGTCATGTTCTCTTCCTCCTGAATTTTGTCAACACTGCTATAATTACTTTTACCCTTCCCTTTCTTGTACTCCATTTTCTCCTCATCATTAGAAGAGTCGAAAAGGCCTTTTTTCTTTGTACTCCTGTTGCTTTCCACTTTTTTCCCTTTGATTTTTGGGCTATTTCTTTTCATTATTTTTTGATTATGTTGCTCATCCTCAGAAGTGGGAATATCTTCATTCAGCAGCTCAATTTTTCTTTTAACAGTGCTAGCCCTATTTTTACCTTTACTCTTACCTGCCTTCTTACCATCATCCCTAGTATCATCTTCTGTGTCAGGTTCAAACATCCCATCCGAGCCCTCTTGGTCTGAGTACTCCTTATTAGGGCTATTACCCTTACTGATAGGTCTAGCCACATTTTTATCTTTCATATGGTTGTAGAGAATAAACATAAGACCCTAATGGGATGTGTGGTCCCCTTTAGGGTCTTCCTATAGGATCTTAATAGTATGGTTCATGGAACACATCAAATAATAGGGCATACTTATAAATTCATTATGTCTAAAATGATTCAAAATGACAAAATGGTGACCATAAGCTCTGGAAAACCTCCCATCAAGAGTGAGGTAGCTAATAGCAGCATAAAGTACAAAGTTCCATGGTCTACTAATATGAGTAGGACTGATGAAGCCACCAACCTGTTTAACCATTCTAGCCTCTTCCTCCTTGTTTTCTAGGAATTTCTCAGCCGCCAAATCAGAGAAACTCCTATCGTGATAAAATTTCATCCCTTCCTTAAGAAGACCTGTCGCATCAGCTATATAATCTTCATTAATATCTATCCAATATTTATTAAAGAGAATCTTACCATTTTTCCAATTCTTAAGGAAATACTGAGTGATGCCCAAGTTGCCCCCCTTGATTTTCTCCATGTAGGTGCTAAATTTGCCCTTCTTGAGAATCTCCCAAGCCTCCCTTTTCTATCTCCAATCGTTGCAATTCATTGGTTCATATCTTTTCTTCCCACCTCCCATCTTCATAGTTTGAGAAAAGAACCTCACAATGATGTAAATGAAAGCAATCCCCTTACTGATATTAGTATTAATATCCAATCTTTTCGGAGCCCAACAATCATGTGAGGATACATCATCATCCCGAGTGGAGTTTTGGGAAATGATACTGCAATAATTAATCTTTACCTTCCTCATTTTTATCCCCATCCAACTTAAGTTTTCTTTCACTTCTCTGGTTTCCGTAAGATCTCTCATGCTGAATGATGGATTTGATCTCAAGTGGAAAACTATCCTTGTCCTGCCAAGATGTGACTTCCCCTTTTTGCAAGCATAATTAGCAGCCCAGTCAACCGCCACATTACCTTCACGATAGATGTGAGTAATGATACACTCAGCCATAGTACTAATTTTCTCTCTTGCCACTTTAATAATATTATCAATGGTCCATGAAGGTTTATATTTTTCATTAAGACAATCAATGATATTTTTTGAATCTCCTTCAAGCCATAATTTATTACAATTATATTCTTTAGCTAAGATGATTCCTTGATAAGCCGCAGAAGCCTCAACCATGTGATTAGTCTGGGAACCAATAGGTATAGCTTTTATAGCTTTGCAATTACCATTCTCATCCTGAATAATGATGCCACATCCAGCAATGCCTGGGTTCCCCTTAGACGCACCATCAAAATTAACCTTCATCCATCTAGGAGGTGGGCAATCCCATTTCACATCATCCCTAGGATTAGTTTGAATCTTATTATTAATTTGGATTCTCCACTTTTTGAGGATTATGGTATCCTCATCATCAACATTGGTGCCCTCCAAGTTCATTATTCTATAGTTTTCACTAATCAACCTTCTAGTTTTCTTGAACAAAATCTTGGGAGGGTTAATGATCTCTCTAAAGATTCTATCATTTCTCTCTTTCCATACAACCCAACATATATGAGGCAGAGCATAATTCCATATCCCTTTAATGTCTTTGTTTCTAGAATTTATGTTCCAAGAATTGAACATTCCCTCCATATCTTTAGGGAGCACCCAGTTCAAGTTGAAGGTGTTGAAGAAGAGGCCCCAAAATTCCTGAGTGTAAGCACAGTGAATAAAAATATGGTTAACAAATTCTTCATCTTCCATGCACAAACAACACATGTTAGTTAAATACATACCCGTTATCTTAATGTTATCAAGAGTCAGGATTTTATTTTGTAACATCATCCAGTAGAAAATGTTGATCTTGCAGGTAAGCCCTCTAACCCAGGCCTTAGCCCAGAATGGGGGGATAGTAGTACTAAAATTCTGAGAATAGGTCAAGCCAAAACAAAATTTCCCATTATAATTATGCTTCCATATGATAGTATCTTCTTGCTTAGAGAGGAGCACAACATTAAGCATGTTGTTAAGAGTCTGAAGATTGTTGTTAATCAAAGATAAATCAATCCACTTATTGTTGTTCCTATAATTACCAACTTTAGAGCCTATTTTATCTTTGCATTCAGCCATGTACTTACTCCATTCAAGTATTTTAGATAGGGGAAGGTCCCCAGTCCAAAGATCTTCCCAGAAACTGACAATGTTCCCCTTACCAATCTTCCATTTAACTCCTTCCCGAATGATACTCTTAGTTTTAGTAACATTTTTCCATATACTAGAACCCATTATTTCAATATCAGAATCCAAATAATTACAAAGATTAGGAAGACTTTTTATATATTTACTGTGCCATATTGAGTTCCATTCGCCTTCCAAGTTATAACTTCTCCAACAGAGCTTAGCCAAAAGAGAATCATTCAATTGTCTAATTCTTCTAATTCCCAATCGACCTTTAGGTTTGGGAAGATAGACCTTATCCCAGGAGACCAGAGCCATGCTTCTTTTTTTCTCAACACCAGTCCAGAGAAAGTGTCTTTGAATTTTCTCAATAGCTTCAGCATACTTATTAGGAATTTTGAAAAGACTAAGAGCATAGACATGGATGCTCTGAAGGGAGGCCTTTAACAATTGAACTTTACCTGCCTGACTAAGGAGAGAACCTTTCCAACCAGAAAGTTTTTTATGAAATTTTTCCACAACGGAGCTCCAAAAACAATCTGGAGGATTAAGGCGAAGAGGCAGGCCCAAATAGGTGGCAGGGAGCAAACCAATTTGACAGCCCATGATTCTACTAGTTTTCCTCTACCTTATAATTAGGGACATTTATGAAGTATAACAAGCTTTTATTCTAGTTAATGAGTTGCCCGAAAGCTTTGCCATAATTATTGAGAAAAAGTTTTAGATTTTTAGCTTTAGCCATAGTGGCTTCTCCAAGGAAAATAGAATCATCCACAAATTGTTGGTGAGAACAAACATAGTTGGAAGAAGACAGTCTCAAACCTTTTAACTCACCTTTTAAGATAGCTACCTTAATGTATCTGCCCAAGCATTCTGCCATAATAACAAATAAAATAGGGGAAAGAGGATCCCCTTGCCTCAGGCCCCTAGAGGATTTGAAGAAGGGAGTGGGGGAGCCATTAACCAAAACAAAAAACGAGGCTAAAGTCACCAGTTGCAAGAGGATCTTAGTACAACATCTGTTGAAACCAAAAGCAAGAAGAGTTCTCTCAAGAAGACCCCAATCAACTCTATCATAGGCTTTAGATAAGTCAATTTTTAAGATAAAACCCTCTTTCTTGGCCAAAACTAAAGAGTGAATATTCTCATGCACTTTGCTAATAGAATCAAGAATCTGTCTTCCTGGAAAAAAGCCATTTTGTTGATGTGAGATCAACTTAGGAAGAAGGATCAGCAGGTGGGAAGTAATAACTTTGGATATGATTTTATAGGATGAATTACACAAGCTGATCGACCTAAAGCTATCCATAGAATCAGCTCCAGCCTTTTTGGGAATAAGAGCAATAAAAGTACCATTGAGCTCCTTTAGGAATCTTTTAGCACCAAAGAATTCCTTAACAGCATAAGTAACATCCTTGCCAACAATCGACTAGTACATTTGAAAGAAAAACATGGAAAGCCATCAAGATCAGGGGATTTACTTCAAAAAAAAAGACAACCTTTTTTATTTCTTCATTTGAAGGTATAGCTTTAAGGAAAATGTTATCCTGATCAGAGAGAATTTTAGAGATATTAGCAAGGATATCCTGTTGAGCATTCTGATCCAAGTCAAAATCTTGAGAGAGAAAATTAGAGAAATAGTTCTTGGATTCTTTTTCTATATCTTCCTCCTTGTCAAGAAGATTGTTGTTAACTCTGAGCTTAGAGATTCTATTAGCTGCCTTATGTTTGATAGCTGAAAGATGAAAAAACTTAGAATTCCTATCCCCTTCTCTAAGCCAAGTATTATGAGATCTTTGCTTCCAAAAAACTTCTTTCTTATGAACCAAATCATGGTACTTAGTAAGAGTTTCACTTTCTTTTTCCTTGGGAGTTAAATCATAACCATAAATTTGAATAGTATCTTGGATCTCTTTAAGGTCAGACAAAGTTTTAGCTTTAATAGAAAAAATGTTCCCAAAGGACTCCTTATTCTAGATTCTTATTTGCTCTTTCACATCCCTAAGCTTGTTAGCCAACTTGTACATACTAGTGCCATCAATATCAATCTTCCACCAATCAAAAATTTTCTGATTAAGGTTAGGGTGCAAGGTCCACATTTTCTCAAATCTAAAGGGAAAATTTCTTTTCCTAGAAATAGGATTAGCAATAAAAGAGAGAGGAAAGTGATCAGAACCTGCCCTAACAAAAGCAGTCAGAGAACAAAAGTAGTTTTGGTACCAGTCATTAGTTATAAGAGCTCTATCTAATCTAACCTGAATCAAGTCTTTGCCTTCTCTTCTATTAGACCAGGTATAGCTTATACCTTGCAAATCAGTATCAATGAGAGCTTGTCTCGTTATGAAGTTCATAAGGTCAAGTCTACTATCCAAATTAGGTTGGTTGCATCTAGTTTTCTCTTCTTCCTTTAGAGGAGTGTTGAAATCCCCCAAGACAATCCAACTTTCTTTCTCAAAAAGGCTCCTGGCTTGGTCAATTTTCAACCAAAATTTGCTCCTTTCATTTTTAGTATTCAGAGCAGAAATATTAGTAAGAACCCAGGAAGTATTATCTTTAAGATGATGAAATCTAATACTTGTCATATTATTGTCTTACGATATGACTTCCCCCTCAATGCTATTACCATTCCAAAAAGTAGCTATACCACCCGAAGCACCTTCAGAACTACCACCAATAATATAATTATTTTTAAAGAACTTGAGGCTTTCAACTTTTTCCTTAGACATTTTAGTCTCTTGAATCAAAACAATATCCGGCCTATTATCTCTAACCATATTCCTAATAAGATGCTACTTACGAGGATTATTTAATCCCCTAATATTCCAGGTTATGATCTTCATTTCTTTTTGGATTTACTAACCTATGGGATGGTCATTTGAGTACCATCTGCAATATTCCTTGTCATTTCCTACTTCCTGGTTCTAATAGCTGAGGGTTTGCCTAGGGGAGAGAGTTGAATCTTTCCAACATTTGGATAGTAAGATTTGAGTTTGTTCTTTGACTGCAATTTTTGAGATTTTTTCCTCTCAACTTAGTAAATCCTTTTTCACCTGCACCTTCTCCCAACATTTTATCTATAGCATCTGACTCCCCCCAATCATTTTCTCCTTCTTCCTGTGAAGCTTGTAGAGGTTTAATTTGAGAAATGTCAGATAATCCTGGTCCAAGCACAATATCTTGTTGAGCGTCATTAAAAGGAGGACCCTCTTCTTTGACAGGAGTTTTGACACTTCGACCCAAATCCAAATCCTTATTACCTGGAGTGCTACTTTCTTATCGCATGAGTTCTTTTGATTCTTGACTCAGAGGGTGGTCACCCTATTGATTTTCCATTGTGTCTTGAACAAACCTGCTTTGAGAGGTCAAGGGTTCATCTAATTTATCCTTTTCCCTCTCTGAGTTTTTAGGATTGGGGCATTGTTCCTTTTCCCGATTCAAAGCTTCATTGTTACTTTCCCCTTTATCCTCCTTGTCATCTATAGATATGTCACTAGTCTTAGGTCCTGATTCTGAGTCCCCATTTTTATCTTTAGGCTTCCATACCTTCTTTTGCTGAACTTTTTTAATGATGTTATATGGGTATTGTTTGGCCCAATGGCCAGCCTTCTTACATTTAAAACACGCAAAGGAGATCATTTCATATTCAATTTTTTGAACCCATTTCCCTAACTTAGATTCCATTTCAATTTTCTCAAGCATATTAGCTTTCAGTGCTATACCCACACAAATCTTAGCATGAATCAGTCTTTTCCTTGAGACAGTGACAGGATCAATGGAGAGAAGTTCTCCGAACGATCTAGCAATTCCACCAAAGACATCCTCATTCCAGTAATCAAGGGGGAGGCTAGGAAGTCTTACCCAAATAGGAATTTGAACAATGAAGTCCTCATTAATGACCATATTAGGATACCACTTCTGGAGATACATAGTGCTTCTTCGTATACACTAAGGACCACCGCTTATAGCCTGCTTCCTACCTTCTTCACAAGAGAAGAGAAAAGATAGAGAGCCTTTATACATAGCAATGACATCAACCTATCCTTTGAGATTCCATTTTCTCTTAACAAAAGAGTGGACAACTTCAATATTAGGTCTGACCCCTATGAAACGCCCAACCAAAGAATTTTCCAGAGATTTGATGTTATGCTCAATGACCTGATTCAGGATAGATATAGCATAATGCCCTTTAGATAAGTTAGAGGTAACCGTAATAGGAGGAAAACTTGACTTACCTGTAGGCTTAATCCTGAATAAAGAGAACCATTTAACTTTATCCAGGCCTGAAATGGGACCCCCTCCTGGGTCTCCGCTATCCATAGGACCATCTTGGTCTTTGTTATCAGTTTCCTCACCAGCTTGTTCCATAGGGATTCCCCCAAAGGTAGAGGACCCTACATCTCCTGAAGGATCAGGTTTGGTAGGAATACCATTCCTGCGCACAGGAGGGTTTGAATTCTAAATTCCCACCCGAACACCTTCGCTCCCTAGTCGCTCCCTGCTCCCGCTCCTACTCTCGCTCACCATGTTACTGGAAATATGTTTCAACTATTCTGAAATGATCAAATTGGTATTAAAATTTGTTATAAATACATAAGTAAACAAATTGATTAGTATTGTGTTTGATGGTAGGGATTTTACAATTGACACAATCATGGATTTGTGAGTCAGATGTGCTACAATGGGAATATCATACAAAATCAATTACAAGAACAAAGAGGGTTCATGTGCAGCTATTGAAGTTCATATCAGACACATAATGTTGATTATGATCTTTATGAGACATTGAGGAGACACTTTTTTATAATATAAGGCTAACCAAGGATGTAAATTATCCATTTCAATATGGTTCTCTAATTTCTTGTCTAATTTTCTACTTTTTGACATCTATGTCTAAGTGTCACAATGTAGAATGCATAAATGATATAAATGTTTCGCTACAAATTAAGATGCACTCAGATAGTATAGATAATAGTATTTTTTAATGTATAAGATTCTTTGTTGAGTTAAAGGATAACTTGAGTGTGAGGAATCAACTTCCTCCTAAGATCATTGATTGGTAGAAGGATGATCTTATCTTCTATGTTGACAAGGATTTATCCTACATAAAAGTGATTGTGCCTAGATTAGTTTGGATAAATAAATTATTCTATGAGATTACTAAGGATGACTGCATGGATATTATTGAAAGATTGATCAGATATCCAATAGATACTACAAAGATTGAGGCTATTGAAGAATAATTTGTTTCTTCTAGTGAAGGAAAAGGAAAAGGTAAAAGGACAATAATTATGACAACAAAGACTTCATCCTCTGGTGTATTAGAAAAGGGAGTAAGAAAAATGAGACTAGAGAACTCCTATGCTCCAATGATAGTGAAGAAGATGATCAAAATGAAATTACAAGTGTTGATGCTGAGGAGTAAGTTCCTTCCCCTATGTCATCAGATGAAGATGATTTATAAGTGGAGAAAATTATTACTATGATAAGTTGGTCTGGAGGACTAAATATTGTTGGAGATATGTTTCATACTATTCTATCTTATAGTTAAGAGATTATTAAAAAGAGATTGGAAAAATATCTGAAAAAGAAAAAAATTATGCCAAGTGATCTGTCTAATATATGTTCAAAGGAACTTGTTGAGGCCTTGAATTGGGGGTTGACTGTCGAATGATCTAGCTCTGAAATAAAGGAGGGCTTAAAAGGAAACCTATTGAATAAAGTTACCGGAATATGCAGAAAAGGTCAACTTAACCCGGTATAAGTAATGGTACAAGTTAGAGGGATATGAATTTTGCATATGTTTTATACAAATTTAGTGTAGATTATCCAAAGGATACTAGGCCCCTTCAACTTGAGATGGACTCTCTTGAGTCTTGGTTAACTAGTGCTTCTTTGAAATTTAATATTTATAGAGATGTCCTAGGAAGAGAAAGAAATAGGATTAAGGAGTTAAATCTAAAACTAGATAAAAGAGTAAAAGAGATGAGTATGTGAGAAAATTTTGTGAATTCAGAGAAGTTGTTAAAATAAAACCTGACTATACACTAAAAATACATGAAAACTCCAAACACTTTGAGAATAGTATAGGAAAAATTACATCTTTGAAAATGTAGTTGATAAGTTTTTTGAAATTGATTATCATATCAGGCTATTAGATTTAGCCAAACATATTTGGAAATAGACTATAGAAAACCTAAAGAAGAGGTTTAGTTAAATCTGGCCTAAGAATTCTTTTTTCTTTGATA
>BSBK01009088.1:0-62150 GCA_027943335.1 Chamaecyparis obtusa
TGTGAGGGTATTTATATAATTAAATTTAATTAAATACATTTATTAATTAAAAGGACTTAATTAAAAAACTCTAATGCTGGAACTGTTGAGATTGTTACGCAAACTAATGATGATAATGAACAGGATTGAGAAATTAAAGGTATCTAGAAGTATGGATAATTTATTATGTTGTCATTGATGCCAAGCCTATTCACTTACTGATTTATGCATGTTGTCATATCAATGTGAAATATGTGATGTTGAGTAAAGAAATGGTTGGTAAAGAAAAAGATGAAATGAAGAAGTGATGTTAAGTGTGTGAGCTTAAATAGGAAATTAAGGAATCGGTCTTTGAAAGGGTAATATTGATTTCATTGTTTTACATGATTTGATGAAGTGTTAGAATGATGCACAAGTCATTTATCTTTTTTGGTGTTGTCACTAAGGATTGCACCCAATTTGCTAAGTGTTGAACCCAGCAATCCTGTGAAACGTGGGACTATTCTCAGGCTGTGGGTAACCAATTCGAGAATAGACCTCTGGATTAAGGGTCGGCTTCCCTTTGGATCACTTGAAAACTTACTAAATTTTAGGAGGAAAGGAGAGAGTACATAAAACAAACAACTACATTTGAATGAAACAAAGGTGATCCACGAAATTTTTAAAGAAGATCCACAATCGAAAATAAGTTTACTCCGACAACAAAACAAACTTAACTCACAACTCAATCCCACTTTCTTAAACTCTTAGTGAAACAAGGTACTTGAAATGTAGAAAAGGAAGAAACCTTCACAATTATGATATTCTTGATTGCACACAAGTCACACTGTTGAATTAAGATAAATTCTGGAACACCAACTTGGTTTCAACATGTAGATTAAGGATATAACAATATCACAATAATCCTGCATATGACTTCAAAAGAAAACCCAAAATTATAGGAGAACAAGAAGGATCAATTTTATAGCTGAAAACGAAACTAAGTATAATTGTGTCTCTCAGAGCTACAACACTCATATAGAAGAGAAAGGATTAAAGAGCTAAGCATATCACCAAAGTGAGAGGTATATAAACTAAAAACTAGGAATCTGCATTCAAACTCCACTACCTCCTAAGAATAGAAAAAAGGTCAATAATGGACCCATGAGGCTGCATCATAATTCCAATGCCAGATTCCTAAGTTTTTAGGGGATGAGGAAAGTGGGGACCTAAAAAAAGATAGTCAAGGAAGACCACCCTATCCACTAAGTCATGCCTATAAATGATATTCCAACTATGGTTTATAAAAACACCACTTGTCGATATCTTACAATAAAGAATGAGACATGACTTATCCTTAAAAACCTATCCCACTATGAAACAAAAATGGATTTAATGAGCATCCTAAAATAGTTCTCAACCGATATTGGAAAAGGGGAAAACACATTTTAAGAGCATTACATTTTCACAAATCCACCTATGCCTAAGAAATGGATAAAAATCCTAAGTCAAACAAATGACTCTCAACCCAATTAAGGGGAAAGTACATTTGATGACCCACATTCTCTAATTTAAAATTCATCGATACATAGCATACAACTATAGGATTAAAATCCAACCTAATGATCACCAAAACCCACCATGTCTAAGATACATAGCAAAATATGGTTAATGAATCTCAACCCTAAAAAGGTGAGAAGGAAAAGAAAATTAATAGCCATTTATTCAAAAACCCCAATGCCACTAACATTGTGGACTTTTCCCTCGACAACTAGCAGCTTTCCAACTTTGCTTCTGGCATTTCACCTTTGATCTCTAAGTTCAGATTTGGAAACAACAACTTTGGCTTTTGTGGGCATTGTACTGTTTAGGTAAGCACTTGGGTTTTTGAATCATTCTGAGCATTCAATATTCATTTCCACTATTATTTCATGGGTGTCGATATGACATTGCTTCTCTGCATTCTCTGCATTTTACTCTTCCTCTGAAAAGTCGAGGGCACAACATCTCTATTACATCATTTCACTAGTTTATTTTCTTTTAAGAGCACTCCTCTGGATTTTGAGGGTATGGTGCTTCTGTAGCCATATGTATTCAACTCCCAAAATTTAGAGGACACCATGCTCATACATATATTCTTGTAAACTAGGGCACGGTACTTGCATTGTTTGCTTGAATTTCTCTATAATTGATTTCAAAATAAAGGCATCCCTATATTTGGAAGTACTATGCATTTGATTTGTTGTATGATGTTTCAATATTTGAGAGCCTGCGGATAACTAGGGCATCCATGTTTTCTATTTCACTGTTTCATTGTTTTCTAAGCTCCTTCGAGGGCTTCATATATTGTTCACTGTTGTGACTTATCTTCTTGTTTTAATAACCTGAACTAGTGCATCCTCATTTATTGATGCTCATTCTTGTGTATGGTTGTTGTTGCAACCTGTGAGTCTAGTGCATGGTTCCTTTACATTCATTGCTGTAAAAATTTAGGGCACCATGTTTATTTTGCATTATTTTGAAAGTTCACTATTGAACTTATGAGGGCTCAAGAACTTGAAACATGGCATCCTCATTTGTTGATTCACCACTCATTGTTGATTCTTTATTACTGATGAGGGCACTGTATCATCGAGTTTTATTTTAAAGGTATATGATCATCGCCTATTTGATCTACGGCACCAGATTTACACTTAATTATTGCTTTGTCTAACCTCTATTATGAGTCGAGGGCTGCTATGCTAATGCCTTCGCTTTAGTGCCTTGCTAGGGTGTGAGCTATAGAAGATCCAAGAGAAAGGGGCATTGTGCCCTAACGGAATATCGGTATGCCTGGTTGAGGATTTTATTTAATGTTGCATAGTTCTTCTCTATTTTCATTACACATTCACTGGAATACATGAACCCATTGTTGATGTTACGGGGCCGAGCTTGCTGTCTTATAGTCGAGTGATGATGCCATCTTTATAGTTTCTTGTGGTCTCTATTCATGGCTTGTGAATTGAACTGGGAGCCGTATTTCTATTCTTTTCCTAATGCTTGCTCATATTTGTATATTTCATTAATCTCTAGCATGTTGAAATAAAATCACTATGTTCGATGCTTGTTTCTTTGAGCTACTTGGGATTTTGGGGGAATGACACAAATGATGGAAAAATATTTTGTTTAATGTTGTGTACCCACTGGCATTTCACTATCCCTTTGTGTTTGTAATGTGCGGGATTAGGGAATGGTGTAGAGGGCATTGGCTCTATGTATTCACCTTTCGATGTCGGCCATAACATAATGTGATTGAACACTGGTTGATGCTTGGAACCCGAGAGCTTCACCAAGGTGTTGGATTTGATGGCATGATTGATTGGATGAGGAATGTTGTTATATCCTTTTACTAAAAATATCTTGTTGTCCCACCTCATTGCATTTGGTCTTTCATGCACAAAAGTTCTCATTGTTCATGCCAGCCTATATATATGCATTACAATCCTTATTTTTCTACTTACTCATGGTGGCTCCATTTATGTTCATGATGTGATTAACTACTCGGATTCATTGGACCGTGAGCTGTTGGTCATTGATGGACTATCTAGTTTGATTGTGTATGCATGATGTTTATATTTTTCATAAGATTTCCATGTTTGTGCACTGAATGGCATCCCCAAAGCATTATAACATACTAGATGGATTTTATTTCTTCATAAGGTCTCTATTATGAATGCTAATGTGCTTGGGGAATACTTGAGGGCTTCGAGCTGTTTGATCTTTTGATGTTACTGGAGTCTCCTTTGCCTACTAGTATGATGTTTGTCAATGCATTATTTGTTTATCCATGCTGCCACTATTGAAAATTTATCTAATGAGCCCCATCAATATCATGTTGTCTAATTGGAATCATGCCCTACTATGTCCCTTGGAAACCTCACCCCATTGTTTTTCTATTGATTTATTTGGCATGATTTCAAAGCCTATTTTGATAGAGCATTGTGCTTATTTAATCATTTTGGATATAGCCTGAGATCTAGCCAGGATATACTATTTATGGTTATCTTGAAAGGATTGGATCCTTGTTGTTCGCTATACCACATGTCTATTGCATGCAAGATGACCCCAAAACAAAGTGAATATTGATGCTATTTCTACAATTAGCCTATATTTCACTCTCATCCTACTGTCATATTATTCCTTTTTTGACATGTAGATGATGTATGATGTGATCTACAAGCCCTCTAACATATTCATTATGCCATTTGCATCTCATGACCTTCCTTTGCTTCCATGATTCTTATTGATGGTGCATCATCTAGATGTCCCTCTATTTATATGATGTGTGCTCTTGGCCCTTGATACGATCATCGATAGAAAACTTGAGGCTTTTCTATCATGATCTCCATCAAGGGCCTAGGTCATTTATTGAATTCATTATTGGATCAACTCCTCCTATATCTACACATGAAACCAAACACGTCAGTGAAAACATGGTGCCTCTTTTGTTCTTTGGAGCCTTATGCACATGCCCTAAGCACAACCTTTGTAAGAGGTGCATGGTTTGAGTGTACATATGCATTCTATAGATATTGTGATACTAGCCATTGCATAGATCCATTGGATCTAACCCATATCCCTTCTTCTCTTCTTGCAAGTTCTAGATTTGAGGAGCTCTCTGGATAGGGACCAGATCTAGACACCAACTACTAGGCAATGTCTAGTACCCCAGTATTTAATCATTTTCTTTATATATATGTATACTCATTCATTCAATTTTCATAATGGCTATGCTCACACCTATGTGAGCTCAAATAGATGTTTCTCTTTTCAGTTATTTCTCTTTTGTACAGTTATACATACATGCATGTGTAGCTTTAGATGTAGTTCATTTCCTTTACTTTCATGTACTCCTAAAAATGAAATGAACACAAACTTAAAGAAGATCACCTAATAACACAAACTAGGGTACTCTAGCATCATGTAATAATTAGGTCTCCAACCTAAGAATGAGTAAAAATATGATAACATTCTGGTGACCTCTTTGGAGTGCTTGCTTTCTAAGCATCTTGACCAGCTGCCTTAAAGATCCATTGGGCACAGAGTCATATAAGCCTCAAACTGAACTTAGTTCTTTTGGACAACCAATCCTTCTTTAACAAAACTGCTAACTGCTAGAGGCAACCTCTCTTGCTTATTACTACTCACACCAAACTGAAACCAAACTGAAAACAAACTTTTGCTAGGCACTTAGGGAACACAGAAAAATGGGAACTTCTAACCTACTAATGTACATGGTAGAAATAAACCTCAAAAACAAGCTTTGAGGTGGATCCCATTCACTGGAATGGGCAGCTCCTCTCCATCCATACTAGCCAGCTGAAAATCATTATGGGCTTTGCATCCAATCACCATGAAAGGCCCACTCCATATGGCATCAAATTTAGTATGCCTCCCTGGTTTGTATTTTGCTTCATCCCACTTGAGGACAAGGTCTCCCTCCTTAAAAACCCTACGTGTGGCTTTCTTATCAAAGATTCTTTTTATCTGAGAATGATGAACTTCTAGGCTTTCTAGTGCTAGTTTTCTTGTTTCTTCAAGCTCAACTAGTTCAGCAAGCCTAACTTGCATAGCATCTTCTTCCATAAGATCAATTTCCTTGATTAAACTCAAAGTAGGCAACTCAATAGACAGAGGAATCCTAGCTTCTTTTCCATATACAAGCGTATAGGGTGAGTTACCTATAGACCTCTTAGGTGTTATTTTGTCTGCCCATAGGGCCAACTTCAGCTTGCTATGCCAATCCCTCTAGTTTCCTTCTGTAGTCCTTTTGATGATTCTCAGCAAGTTCTTGTTTGTTGATTCTACCTGCCCATTACCCTGAGGGTAATAGTTAGAAGAGGTACTTAGGAATATATTGTGCTTGAGTACCAATTCTAAAATTCTAGTTCCCAAGAAAGCCATAGCATTGTCTGAAATGATAGAATCTAGAGTGCCAAATCTAGACACAATGTCTTGATAGAAGTTTAGGACATAGATCTCGTTTGCCTCCTTCAGTGCCACAACCTCTATCCATTTGGTAAAATAGTCTATAGTAGTAAGTATCCATTTGTGTCTAGCACTGGATGGGGGGTTGATAGGTCCAATAAAATTCAATCCCCATTTGGAGAAAGGTTGCTCTACCTTGATGGGATGTAGAGGGAGGGCTGCTAACTTTTTTTTTCCAGCAAACAAAGCACAGCTCTTGCATCTCCTTACCCAATCAAATGCATCTTTGTATAGGCTAGGCCAATAGTACCTAGCTCTCATCACTTTTAGAGTAGTGGTTCTGGCTGCAAAGTGTCCTCCAGAACCTCCATCATGAAATTCCTCCAATATTTTATCCTCTTGGCAAGTTTCAACACATCTCAATAAGACACCACTATGATCTCTTCTATACAAAACACCATCAATAATGATAAATGGAATAGCTTGGAGTCTAAAGTACCTTCTTTTACTCCTTTGAAGGCCTTGAGGGCACTGACCAATTGAGAGATAACATTTCATCTCTATTGTCCAGCTTGTACTCTGTTCTGCATTATGGTTCATCAGAACAACTTCCTCCTTTTGCTGGTTAGGGTCTGTTATTCCTTCATTGAGCTTCTCACACAACCCCTTTCCTCTAATAAACTTGGTTACTTTAATTTGAATTTCATACTCCATGACTTTGGTGACCCAACCAACCCTCTTATGGCTCAGGTCTTTTTTCAGTAGGAAATTCTTTATGCAAGGGTGGGCAACCATTAGGTGAACTATGTTATTGGATAACAAGTGCTTAAACTTTTTCAAACTCCTCACAATTTCTAGGACATGCTTTTCTACAGGAGTGTAATTAAGTTCATAACCATCTAGACCCTGACTATAAAAAGCTACTAGTTGTTCTTGCTTCTTAGCATTCTACTAAACTAACATAGTGGAGATACTATTAGTGTCCCCAAAAGCATATAGGATAAAATATTTAGAAAAGTCAGAGTTTACTAGAGTAGGAGCAGAGGCAATTTCTTCCTTAACTTCCTCAAAAAACCATTTCCCCTCATTTGTCCAATGAAAGGTTGAGTTCTTCTTCAGCATCTGGGTCATAGGCTTAACTAGTGCTGCAACATTTGGAATGAACCTTCTCAAGAAGTTGATTCTTCCAAGGAAACTCTACAGTCCCTTCTTGTGAGCTAGCAAGGGTAGTGCCATGTTGGCCTTTATCCTCTCAGGATCGATGGTTGTCCCTTGTTTAGAAACAATATGTCCTAATAATCTACCTTCATGGATAGTAAAAAAGCATTTCTTAGGATTTAATGAAACTCCAAACCCTCTGCACCTTTCAAAGATCTGTCTTAGATGAACCAGGTGATCATTGGTGTCTTTTGAAAAGATAGTTATATCATCCAAATAAACTAGGACAAACTTGTTCATTAAACCAACAAATGCCATTTCCATGGATTTCTAAAATGTAGCACTAGCATTAGACAACCCAAAAGGCATCTTCCTGTATGACATGGTGCCCCATTTGGTAGTGAATTCTATTTTATACTAGTCTTCCTCTTTAACCAGGACCTGGTTATAACCAGAAAAGGCATCTAACAAAGAAAATATGTTAGACCCTGAGACATACTACAAAATTTGTTCCATGGAGGGAAAAGGGTGATGATCTTTGAGTGAGGCTCTATTAATATCTCTAAAATCCACACATAACCAGATCTCACCATTCTTCATCCTAACTGGCACTAGATTGGAAACCCAAGAGGTGTGTTTAATGGGAAAAATAATATTGGTCTCAATCATCTTTCTCAACTCTATTTTCATCAAGACTTCTAACTTAGGATTGATAGGTCTCTTCTTTTGTCTCACTAGTTTGGCATGGGGTTCTAGCTCAATGGTGTGTTGGGCTAAGTGGGGATCAAATCCTTTCAGATCATAGTATTTCTATGAAAAAACATCACTAAATTCTTGACATAATGAAACAAAGGCTTATTTTTCTGGCTACGTGCATACCTTTCCAAGCTTAAGGGATTTGTCCTTTAGAATTTCCATAGACTGGTAGCACTCTTCTTTGACTATCATACTAGCTTTTTATCCTCTAAGCTGATCATCAGAGTTGAATCTGGAATCAAGTGTGACCAGTCCCTTAGGTAGCTTATTACTTTTCAACTATAGAATCTAGTCATTATATTGATGATCATGTTTGTTCTGGTTAACCTTAGAGAATTCGGCTTCTTCTATCAAAAAGTTAAAAATATGCTCATCATTTTCAAAAACTTGCCAACTCACCTGATTGTCTGGTATAGATGGCCTTACCAAGATTTTTACATGGTGCAAGTTAGGACTTGTGATCTCTCTTGGAATATCATATTCTACCCCCATGGTAGCCAGCTTGTCCACCTATTTGTTTTGATTCCTTGGGACAACAACCAGGTTAAAAACACAAAAATATTCCATTAAATCCCAAACCCTATGTTTATACATCTTAAGTGTATCATTCTTTGTGAGATGAGTGCCATGAATTTGATTGACCACTAACTCACTATCATCGATAACTTTTAGGCATTTGATTCCCCTTTGTATAGCCCATTCTAAACCATGAATCAAAGCCTCATACTCTGCTATATTATTAGTATAGCTGAAAGAAAAATGAACTACAGAGTAATACCTTTGCCCCTCTAGAGAAATTAGGACATCTCCTCCTCCTGAACCAACTTTTCTCCTGGCACCATCAAAAAATAACTACCACAAATCATCCTTCTGATCCTCAGAATGTTTATCTTCCTTCTTCATCAAATCTAGAATCACAACACCTTCTTCATGAATGATATACATTCCAATACTAGAAATCTCCATGTTTCTAAAAGGGTTATCCTCCTCCAAATCTCTATCAGCTCACTCACCTAGGACAACATCAAGAATCTTTCCAATAGGGGTTTCAGGCTCAGAATCACTTGGGTCTTGTTCATGAAAAATTAAGTTAGCATTTATAGGGCTTGGGGTATAGGGTTTAGCATGGCTTTTTGCAAAAACCTCAGACTTGATTCTAACTCTAGTCCCATACCTGATTCTAAAGTATAGATGAGACCAATCAGCTAAGAGATATGCCCCCAACCTGAACTCTCTTCTTAGACAAATAGAAAAATGAGGAGATAGATCTATGACATAGACATCCTGGGGAATGGAAAAATTGGGAAATTCATGTAGAGTGAGGCTCAGGTCTTTAATGACTCACAAGGTACTAACTAATGACCCATCCAATTGAACAACAATTCTATCTATTGGTTCATAAGACAATCCTAGGACATCTGCTAACTACTTAGGAATCACAGAACTACTTTCTCCCAAGTCTATCATACAATTATGAACCAAGAAGTCTCCAACAATAAGAGTTACATAGAAAGGAGGAGGTTTAACTTGTGGGGCAACAATGGGCTGCAAGCTGGCTTCTTCAGTTTGTTGCTCCTTTTGAGGAGTTTCAACCACTAGGACCCTAGGCTATTTTGAAACACCCTCTTGGTTTGATGAAATCTTAGCCAACTCGCTAAGTATTAGATCCTTTTGACTAGGGATCTCTAGGGTGTCCATTAAAGGCACATTGATAGAGGTCTTCTTCATTTGCTCCACAATATTAAAAGATCCTAAATTTTCTTTAGACTATCCCTTTGGTGCAGCAATCTCTTTTTGTGTAGACACCAACTGTGTAGCTACCTTGACTGGTTCTCTAGCCTCCTTTAACTAGTTTAGGATTGGAGCTTGAACTACTTTGGATTGTGGATTCATAATAGCAGCTTGCTGACTGGTTGATGCCACTTGTTCAACCTCCAAAGCCTTCTTCTTAGACCTTGTGTTGGCTACAACTGGGATGTAGTTTGGGCTATCATTTGGTGAAAAATTCACCCAGCAAAAATCTTCTTTCTAAAAATTCACCGGTGCCACCTCAGGTGTCTGCAACTCATTTCGAGTAACAACTGGACCTTGGTGTATTTCTGGCTCTTGAACCATCTCCTGCGACATCATCACATTGCTCTACACCATGAGGGCCTGAGCATAGCTATTAGGACACATCCCTTGGATGTGTTGCTAATTGCATGGGTAGCCTGATTGGTATTCCTGTGCCATATTATTCTAGGCTACGGGAACCAACTCTCTATAAGCACTAGGAGTGTTAGGATTATAAGGTTGGCTAGCTTTCTGGTGATAATTTCTTGCTTGGCCTTGCTAGCCTTGTTGGTATTGGGGTCTGTTCTACTGGTAATGATTTTGATAGGGCTACTAATAAGGCTGTTGATAGGGTTGTTGGTAAGGTTAGGACTGCTACTTCTTTAGACTGACCAACTCATTAGTAATAGTTTGCAAGGCATTTTTGATCTCACTCAGCTCCTGGGATTGATTTACAACTGGGCTAGTAACTTGTTGAGGAGGAGCTGGAAGAGGTGGAATAGATGCCAAGGTTGGAATTTCTTCAGGGACAGGATGAAGCTTGGGGAAAATAGGCATTGGAGGCCTTGGGGCTATCTTTCCTTCTTGGATTAGGCTATTTTCAGCTCTTATGGCAAGATCATATGCTGCTGGTAAATTAGTCCCTCCCATAGATTAGATCATAATAGAGATATCACTGTTAAGGGCTCTTAGATAGTATAGAAAAGCATGTTGGCTTGAAGGTCTAACCGTGGCTGGTATTCTATTCCATGTCCTCTAAAATCTAAAATTGAAATCCATCATGTATTCTTGGGGTGCTCTCTTAATAGTAGTCAAATGCTTGACTAATGAAAGGTGATCTGATTTATCCTTGAATTGATTGGTCAAGGCTTGACCGAACCCATCCCAATCAGCTATAGAACCAACTGCTAAGCCTCTAAACCATTGCAATGCTTTGCCTTTGAGGGAAGCTACCAACAACCTCACAACTACATTACCCTGGGTTATATTATGAAGGGCACAAAGGGATGCTACATCTCTTATATGCTCAATAGTTGAGGTCTGATCCTCTCTTGTAAAAATAGGCAAACTTTTAAGGGCTGATATGGGTAAGTCATTATGCTGCTACAAATTCAAGGGGCTGCCTTGATTAAAGGGAACAAAAGGATGTTGTCTAGCCATTGGAGGATTAAGGGGGGCTTGATTTGCTGGTGCTACTTGCACTAGCTAAATTTGGGGAGTGGTTGTAGGAATGTGAGAAGGACTAGGAGTAGGATTTGTAGATTTTGATACACTAATTTGGGCTACTTTAGACCTCTTTTTGATGGATGGAAGCTCCGCATACACAAAAGGATTCTTACTCTGCCTGGTTGGGATTCCACTCATAAGCTTATATACTGATCTGCATAAAACACCATTAAAGTCACCAAGTATGATTTCAAAGCACTATCACTACTCATACCACACAATAACTTGCATAAATCTTTCCAGAAAACTAACTCACTGAGTCTTGAAGGTCCTACCGGGCGTGCCAAAAACTATTGTCACTAAGGATTGCACCCAATTTTCTAAGTGTTGAACCCAGCAATCTTGTTAAACATGGGACTATTCTTAGGCTATGGGTAACCTATCCAAGAATAGACCTCCGGATTAAGGGTGGGCTTCCCTTTGGATCACTTGAAAACTTACTAAGTTTTAGGAGGAAAGGGAGAGAGTACATAAAACAAAAAAATTGCATTTGAATGAAACAAAGGTGATCCACCAAATTTTAAAGAAGATCCACAATTGAAAATAAGTTTACTCTGACAGAACAACAAAATTAACTCACAACTCAATCCCACTTTCTTAAACTCTTAGTGAAACAAGGTACTTGAAATGCAGAAAAGGAAGAAACCTTCACAATTCTGATATTCTTGATTGCACACAAGTCACACTACTGAATTAAGATAAATTCCCAAACACCAACTTGGATTCAACATGTAGATTAAGGATATCATAGTAATCTTGCATATGACTTCAAAAGAAAACCTAAAATTATAGGAGAACAAGAAGGATCAATTTTATTTCTGAAAAGAAACTAAGTACAATTGTGTCTCTCGGAGCTACAACACTCATATCAGAGAGAAAGGAATGAAGAGCTAACCTCAATCACCAAAAGTGAGAGGTATATAAACTGAAAACTAAGAATTTGCATTCAAACTCCACTACCTCCCAAGAATAGAAAAAGGTCAATAGTGGACCCATGAGGCTGCATCATAATCCGAATGCCAGATTCTAGAGTTTTTAGGGGGTGAGGAAAGTGGGGACCTAAAAAAAGATAGTCAAGAAAGACCACCCTATCCACTAAGTCATGCCTATAAATGATATTCCGACAATGGTTTATAAAAACACCACTTGTAGATATCTTACAATAAAGAATGAGCCATGACTTATCATTAAAAACCTATCCCACCATGACACAAAAATGGATTTAATGAGCATCCTAAAATAGTTCTCAACCCGATATTGGAAAAGGGGAAAACACATTTTAAGAGCATTTACGTTTTGACAAATCCACCTATGCATAAGAAATGGATTAAAATCCTAAGTCACACAAATGACTCTCAACCCAATTAAGGGGAAAGTGCATTTGATGACCCACATTCACTAATTAAAATTCATCAATACATAGCATACAACTATAGGATTAAAATCCCACCTAATGATCACCAAAACCCACCATGTCTAAGATACATAGAAAAAGATGGTTAATGATTCTCAGCCCTAAAAAGGGGAGAAGGAAAAGAAAATCAATAGCCATTTATTCAAAAACCCCAATGCCACTGACACTGTGGACTTTTCCCTCGACAACTAGCAGCTTTCCAACTTTGCTTCTGGCATTTCACCTTCGATCTCTAAGTTCGGATTTGGAAACAACAACTTTGGATTTGTGGAAATGTACCATTTAGGTAAGCACTTGGCTTTTTGGCATCATTTTGAGTAGTCATTATTCATTTCCACTATTATTTTATGGGTGCTGATATGACATTGCTTCTCTGCATTCTCTGCATTTTACTCTTCCTCTGAAAAGTCGAGGGCACAACATCTCTATTACATCATTTCACTAGTTTATTTTCTTTTAAGAGCACTCCTCTGGATTTTGAGGGTATGGTACTTCTGTAGCCATATGTATTCAACTCCTCAAAATTTAGAGGACACCATGCTCATACATATATTCTTGTAAACTAGGGCACGGTACTTGCAATATTTGCTTGAATTTCTCTATAATTGATTTCAAAATGAAGGCATCCCTATATTTGGAAGTACTATGCATTTGATTTGTTGTATGATGTTTCAATATTTGAGAACCCATGGATAACTAGGGCATCCTCATTTTCTATTTCACTGTGTCATTGTTTTCTTGGCTCCTTCGAGGGCTTCATATATTGTTCACTGTTGTGACTTATCTTCTTGTTTTAATAACCTGAACTGGTGCATCCTCATTTGTTGATGCTCATTCTTGTGTATGGTCACTGTTGCAGCCCGTGAGTCTAGGGAATGGTTCCTCTAAATTCATTTCTATAAAAATGAGGGCACCATGTTTATTTTGCATTGTTTTGAAAGTTCACTGTTGAATTTATGAGGGCCCAAGAACTTGAAATAGGGCATCCTCGTTTGTTGATTCACCACTCATTGTTGATTATTTATTATTGATGAGGGCACAATATCATCACATTTTATTTTAAGGTTATATGATCATCCCCTGTTTGATCTAAGGCACCAGATTTACACTTAATTATTATTTTCTCTAACCTCTATTATGAGGTCGAGGGCTGCTATGCTAATGCCTTCACCTTTAGTGCCTTGCTAAGGTGTGAGCTATACAAGATCCATGAGCAAGGGCATTGTACCCTAATGGAATATCAGTATGTCTAGTTGAGGATTTTATTTCATGTTGCATAGTTCTTCTTTGTTTTCTTTACACATTCACTGTCATACATGAACCCATTGTTGATGTTACGGGGCCGAGCTTGTTGTCTATAGTTAAGTGATGATGTCATCTTTATAGTTTCTCATGGTCTCTATTCATGGCCTTTGAACCGAACTGGGAGCTGTATTTCCATTCGTTTGTTGATGCTTGCTCATTTTTATATATTTCATTAATCTACAGCATGTTGAAATCAAATCACTGTCTTCGATGCTTGTTTCTTTGAGCTCCTTGGGATTTTGGGGGCATGACACAACTGATGGAAAACTATTTTGTTTAATGTCGTGTCCCTATTGGCATTTCACTATCCCTTTGTGTTTCTAATGTGCGGGATTAGGGCATAGTTTAGAGGGCATTGGCTGTATGTATTCACCTTTTGATGCCAACCATAACATCATGTGATTGCACACTGGTTGATTCTTGGAACCCGAGAGCTTCGCCAGGGTGTTGGATTTGATGGCATTATTGATTGGATGAAGAATGTTGTTGTGTCCTTTTAATGCAAATATCTTGTTCTCTTGTCTCATTACATTTGGTCTTTCATGCACAAAAGTGCTCATTGTTCATGCTAGCCCGTATGTATGCATTACAATCCTTATTTTTCTACTTACTCATGGTGGCTCCATTTATGTTCCTACTGTGATTAACTACTCTAATTCATTGGACCGTGAGTTGTTGGTCGTTGATGGACTATCTAGTTTTATTGTGTATGCATGATGTTTATATTTTTCATAAGATTTCCATGTTTGTGCACTGAATGGCATCTCCAAAGCATTATAACATACTAGATGGATTTTATTGCTTCATAAGGTCTGTGTTATGAATGCTAATGTTCTTGGGGAATACTTGAGGCCTTCGAGATGTTTGATCTTTTGATGTTATTGGTGTCTCCTTTGCCTACTGGTATGATGTTTGTTGATGCATTATTTGTTTAGCCATGGTGCCATTGTTGAAAATTTATCTAATGAGCCCCATTGATATCATGTTTTCTGATTGGAATCATGCCCTATTGTGTCCATTGGGAAACCTCACCCCATTGCTCTATTATTGATTTATTTTGCATGATTTCAAAGCCTATTTTGCTAGAGCATTGTGCTTATTTAATCATTTTGATATAGCCCGAGATCTAGCCAAGATATACTATTTATGGTTATCTTGAAAGCACTGGATCCTTGTTGTTGGCTGTACCACCTGTCTGTTGCATGCAAGATGACTCCAAAATAGAGTGAATATTGATGCTATTTCTATAGTTAGACTGTATTTCACTCTCATCCTACTATCATATTATTCCTTTTCTGACATGTTGATGATGTATGATGTGATCTACAAGCCCTCTGACATATTCATTCTTCCATTTGCATCTCATGACCATCATCTACTTCCATGATTCGTATTGATGCTACATCATCTGGATGTCCCTTTGTCTATACGATGTGTGCTCTTGGCCCTTGATGCGATCATTGACAAAAAACTTGAGGCTTTTCTATCATGATCTGTATCAAGGGCCCAGGACATTCATTGAATTCATTATTGGATCAACTGCTCTTTTATCTACACATGAAAGAAACACGTTAGTGTAAACATGGTGCCTCTTTTGTTCTTTGGAGCCTTATGCACATGCCCCGAGCACAACCTTTGTCAGAGGTGCATGGCTAAGTGTACATATGCATTCTATAGATATTTTGATACCAACCATTGCATAGGTCCATTGGATCTAACCCATATCCCTTCTTCTCTTCTTACAGGTTTTGGATTTTAGGAGCTCTCTGGACAGGACCAGATCCGGACACCACTACTAGGCAATGTTTTGTACCCTAGTATTTTATCATTTTCTTTATGTATATGTATACTCATTCAAGTTCATTTCTTGTAATGGTTATTCTCATGGCCTGTGTGAGCTTAGATAGATGTTTCTCTTTTTATTTCTTTCCCTTTTGTACAGTATACATACATGCATGTGTAGCTTTAGATGTAGTTCATTTCCTTTTACTTTCATGTACTCTTCAAAAATGAAATGAACACAAACTTAAAGAAGATCACCTAATAACACAAACTGGGGTACTATAGCATCATCTAGTAATTAGGTCTCCAACCTAAGAATGAGTAAAAATATGATAACAGTTGGTAAAAAAATATTGAAGTTGTGAAATGAAAAGACAACGAATCAATGTGTGCTACCAAGCTGGAAATGGTTGTCAGTAAATAAAGATATTGGTTGGAAGATTTTAACCGAGTAGATAGACTTAATCAAGAAGATGAACTTAGTCGGTTAAACATGAAATCAATTAAAAGACAACATCGAGTGAGAATTTGGATTGATATGGAAGATTATAAGGAAGATACAAACTTAGGTAATGAAATCAATGGATCAAAAACATTAGGTATAGATAAATGGTAAAGATTTATTGATTGGTTTGAGCTCCAAGAAAAGTTCATGTTCCAAGGTGAAGATATAGCTAGCTACATACATAAAACATTTTACGAAAGCTAGAGTTACATCGAATGGATGGCATTAATTCAAGAAAACCCTAATGAATAGGTTTAAGAAGCTATTATTATCTATAAAAAGGATGATCAAGATGGTAATATTGTTGATAGCCAAAATAGATAGTTAAATTAGTATAGAAGGGTAGACAAAGTATAATAGAGTTGAAGAACAGTGTGAATCAAGTGAAGGAAAGTGATGAGATGAAGATTAAGTTTTGATCTAATAGTAAAGAGGAGTTTGAAGAAGAAAAATGAGAAGAAAGTAGATCAGAACAAGAAAAGGTTGTTGCATATTCTATAAGGTCATTTCACTATTAATTTCTAACTATTGGAGCATAAAATCTCTTAACCAAGTGGATTTAAGAGTCCTATTTATACATCATTTGTGAGGTGGAATTATAAAAAATGTTCTATGTCCTCTAATAAGGCCATATAGGGTGACATATCTATTTGATCTTTGTTAAAAATCCCCTAACAAGCTCACATCTAGAAAATGTGTTTTGCAATCTTTAACAAGATTGGCTCTTAACCAAGCTCACTTCAGAAGAGTCAATTATTTTATTGGTGATAATTCCCACAGTGGTTTTTACCTAAATTGGGTTTCCATGTTAAATGCTAGTGTTAATGTTTGATTGGATTTTTCACATGTTATTAACTAATTTTTATATGCACACTCTTGTGATCGGTTGAATGCTGAAATCTGATTTTTTAGATTAGTTTCTGAAAAGGATTTAAGGTTGAAAAGTGTTAAGGGACCTATGGTAACTGATTCACCCTATGTCTTAATTATCCAACAATTGGTATCATATCATTTGGTGTTTAGATGTAAAATTCTAGAATACTTAAGCTAAAGATTTGAACATGTATATGAGAGAAGTATCGAAGTTGAACACAGAGAACTTACCTACATGGAAAAGTGGGATGAAGTTACACATATCTAGAATTGGAGATTCTAGACTCTACTATTTGGAAAATGACTACACTCCACCACCTCCTAGACCTATGATAGTTGATTAGATGTGAGAAAATATGGAACACAACTCAGGAATGATGGAGATTGATTCTTCCCTGATCAATACTAAGTTTAATGGCGTAAAAGAATGCCCTATAGTGAAAGAAATATGGGATAAACTTACACTTGTTTATGGAGGTTATATGCATGTACATAAGGAAACTTTTTATAGTAATCAGAGGGAAATTTGATGAGATGAGAATGAAAGAAGATGAAAACATTGGACAATACAGTTTCAAAATCAAGGAAGTAGTTAGTTCTGTTAGTGTTTGAACCTGCAGATTAATCAATTACTCAAATAATCCTAATGGCTGTAACCTAGCAAGTTACAAACTACTAAGGTATTAAGGTTAAGACCTTCTTCACTTTGAGTAATGTATACTCAGGCGGGTGTACCTCTATCAATTCAATGTTCAATTGAGCTCTGAATTGAGAACTTGCTCCTTCACTGCTTTGTTACTGCCTTCAAAATCCAACTCAATAAGTTGCTAAAACTCTGAGTATAACCCAAATCATCCTGATACACAACATCATGATATAGATTATAAAAAGAGCAACATGATACAATGGCTTAAGGATATTCATCCTTCTTCCTTTTACAGTTAAACTCAAGGAAGGGTTAACCTCATTTATTGCTTCTTCAAAGCATTGAAATACATATTTATGAACTTGTCATAATATGACTCAAGTCTGGAAATTATGCATATAAAGTAAAATTTCAATCAATTATATCTTGGATGGTAAACCAATGTAAATGGATCTAAAACCAGTCCCTTATCCGTTGGGCATCAGAGTCAAACTCTACCTTCACATATATCTATTAAAATGAATACAATGAAACTCAAATAACATGCCTAACATATCATTGTTTCCATTCCTACACCTGTCATCAAATCCACATATAGATATTCAATTCCCAGAGACCTCCCCTAAGATTTTACTCTTTCCTTGAAAGAAACTTAAGCTCAACCCCTACATTCACCTTGTGAAAGATGTATTTAAACTGTCTTACAATCTAAATACATAAAGAAACTAAAACACTCCTCATGTAAAGACAATCAAATGATAGTAACAAAACTCCAGTGTATTTGTATTAATTGATCAAATGCATTCGTACAGTCTTCCTTGATTTCAAGAAAATAAGGTTCTATATTCCGGACCTCTCCTTTACAAAAATATTTTCCAACCACCATCTTCAATAGAAACTGACTATTTATACTAATCAACCATCCTGGAATCCTTGAAAGGATGCAACAAGCTTCGGATGGCTGATAGAAATTGCACTAGAAAACAAAAGAAAATACAAACAGAAAGATATTTAATAAAGACAGCAAGGCGTATTTTTTCAATTCTGAACAACTTCCGCAGCTGGCACCTTTGTTTGTAGATATTTTCAGAGTAGTTACCAAGTTTGTCATATGAATGATGACCACCATTACAAGCTAATTTACATCATTCTCTGTTTGAACACGCTCTCCCTCAAATTCTGGATCAGGTGCCAAGTGCAATCTATTCTTCTTCCTCCTCTGTCAGCTGGATAACCGGTTTCTTCTTCTTCTTTGTTATTAGCTTTTCCCGAGCTGCCACATCATCATCAGATGGCCAGTCGTAACTCTTCAGCTCCTGTAATAAGTTGACTTGCCATTCCCATGTAGAATCAGTCACATTTTTAACTTCTGCTACAAACTTAATACAGTCACTTTCAACTTTGAATAAATTATCAATTATATTGTTAGTTCTTTCCACATCCAAAGCCTTATTATCTTTTAGGAAGGCGTCTTGATTGATTACCAACTGACCCATTGACAACTTCCAATCTTCCAATTTGACCACATTTCCATTGTCATCATATACAGGGGGAAAATACTTGCTGTAATCTTTATCAAACATGGCTAACCTAGCCTTTATTTGGTTTGACTTTCCTTTGAAAAACTTTAACACTGCACTTATTAGGCCAATCCTTTGAAATACATCAATCACTACTTTTGGGATATCAGGCCTGTGTTCTTGTAAACTATCATGCTTATCAAACAACAAATTCCTCCCAGACCAAATACTATAGAGTGGCTCCAAGATGGCTAAATAGTCATTCACCTTTTGATTGGTCTGATGTAATAGGCTGACTGATTTATGAACTACATTCAATTTCACCTTTTCCAAGTCTTCAGCAGGTCCCTCAGGTGCCTCCAAATCTATCTGAACAGGTACCTCAACTTGTAGAGGAGGAGGAGGAATTATTTTTGAGGCTTCTTCAAGTTTGACCTTTATTTCTGCCAGCTCATCTTCCAATTGTTTGATTTTCATCATTTTCAAATCTCTGTCCTTGGCTACCATGCTTGAAATTTCAAACAATTTGGCATATCTTTCTGACAGCTGAGCTATCTTGGCTTCATTCAGATTAGCCCAATGAGTTACTGCCTTGGAGACTTCAAGGTCTGTTGTATTTTGTACAGTCCATATAATCTTATTCCCCTCCATCTTATCCTCTATACTCAATAGAGATGGCTTTTGGGTTTTGGGGGCCATAGACCGCATTGCAACAGCTTGGGACTTAGGGTCATAGCCACTTCCTCTTATCATGTCACCAATGTGAACCTCATATGATAGGCTACCCTCTGGTTGCTTTCTCAATTGATCAATGAGGAATGCAAAAGTCAGATCCCATCCTGGGGTTAACAACATTCCACTTGATTTAACCAATTCTCTGGCTTCGTCCACTATTATAGGATCAAGGCTAGGATCATATGAAGCAAGAGCTCTCAAAGTTTCTTCCCTTGGCTCCATACCTTCAGGCAGAGCTTTCTTTACTTCTTGCTACTTGTTCCAAATGAGAAAACTCTTGGACTCATCAGTCTTAATGAATTTATCATCACTCAAGAATTCTTCTTGATAGACCTCTCTGATATCCTTCTCCAACCATAAGGACTTTTCTCTGCTTTCTTGCTCAATGGCTATTTTCTTGCCTGCTCTTATTGCTTTCCTCAATTGATGATGATATGGCCTATCACCTGGTACAAGAGTAGATGCTCTATCAATTTCCCTTCTTTGTTTCTCATGCCTTGAAGGTTCACCTTCCTCAAGCCTCTGTTTCTTCAATGGTGGCTCTGAGATATCCTGTATTTCTGGTTGATCTTGAGTGAGATCAACAACTGGTGGTCCCTCAACCTGTGGAGGACTATCTTCTTCTTGTGACTCATCAGTGAATTCTTCCTCATCAAAAGATGAATAATCTTTCCTTTTCTTCTTCTCTGGCTTATTCTGATCAATCAAGCCTTCCAATTGATTTGCCAAGGTATCATACTTTTCAATCATCCCATCAATCTTCTTCAAATAAGGAAGATCGGGGAAAAAACCCTCAAAAGGAATCTGAGATGCTTTCAATTGGTTGGACAAATCTACTAAATCAAAGAATCTGTATCATCTCCTCTTAACCTCATCTTCATCCAAAATGTTTCTAATCACATCTTCTTCATCTAAACCCTCATGCTCCTTGATCACACCAATGTTTGGGATGTAAGTCATCCTAGCAATCTTGATGAAGTCCTCAGGATCTATGTGCCTACAAGCACCAGTAACCATTTTGAATTGTTGTAGCCATGCACTAATTTGAGGAAAAGCCCTCTTTCCTATCGGGAAGTCACCTACCCTGAATTGCCTAGGTGTGAATGTACCCTTTCTGTGAGGGGCCAGAAGCTCTTTATCTGTACACATCAATTGCCAAACAAATTCCAAACAAGCCAATCTCGGAGGCACATAATTTGGTAATAAATGTGGGGGTTGCGGACAAGCATAAACTCTGATAATTGTGGAATTATCTCCTAAGTAGAAGTCACCCCAATTATAATTTCCATCCCACTTATCCACATACTGCAGTGGTCTTAAAAGCCTAAGGACTCTAGGAGATAGCCTGGTGACATTTATGCCTAGCATCCTGATAATTGGAAACACAATGAAATTCTGAAAAACATAAAAATCTACTTCATTAGAGGTAGAATTCCATATCCTCACCCACAACTGCACTAGATTGTGTTGATCCTTGAAAGTGAACCTTGGTTTTAACATGTTTACATCAAAACTGTTGATGTTGAAAAATAGAATCAAATGCATTAATAAAGAATAATGCATGAACTCAATAGGACTTTTACTTTCTTTGATAGACATCAGCCCTTGATGCATCCTATCAATAACATACTGAATGTAATCATAGTCAGTGTTTACCAAGGGATTTTGAATATCCAAGATAATCATCAGCAAGTCAGCTGGTAAAAATTCTGCATTCCCATCCATTCCCAAAACTCTACATAACGCATAGCAAGTATATCTCATATAATGATGGAGGGATTTGAACTGGTATGGGGCATTCATGTTAGCAGGAAGGGGGGCTATATATTTATCCTGTTTTGGCATATGTTTAACCAACTAGTCTTTTACTGACCCTATATTGCTTCTGTATCTTGCCTTTTCTTTGTTCAAATCAATCTCAGTTGAAAAGGACGTGTATAAACCAAAAGCTTTCATAAAAGATCCCCTATCAAGAGTAACTAAGGGTGATTGGTCTTCTTTTCTAATTGTCCTTGAAATAGGGTCATAACTTCTAGCTAGGGCAACAATTAAATCAACATATAGGAAAACATCAAGGACAACCATTTTCCCCAATCCTAACACCCAACCATTACAGACAGGAACATGCTTACTTTTATTATTGTAAAAGAAGTTGAAAATAGTGTAACCTGTGAATTCCGGAGTGATTGGGTCTCTACACCGTTCCAAAAGATCTTCAAACACGTCATCAACAGCCCTCTTGTTCTTACTAGAGCCCGGCAACAGTTTCAGGAATTCATCTGAAAAATTTGGTTTATTCCTATCCTCACCAGTTTTGGACTTGGCCTCACTACTAGAAGACACTGCACTCTTCTCAAGTTGACTCATCCTTGCTACAGAAACACCTTCAATTCTCTGTATCTCAAATGCTTTATGCTCAAAAATTCTCTAGACAAACAGAAACTCGGAGACTGAACAAATAAACAATGAGCTTCAACGTACTTATCGATATGAATCCAAGGTGTGCAACTACCATAGTTAATGCAAATCTCCTTAATGGATCCCATATTCAATTTTATGTACCCTCAGATTTCAAATTTTGAGCTCGCCATGTCCGGATGTTGACAGATAGATTAAACCACTTGAAACCAAAGTGATAGGCAATGATCATGATTCTATACTTTAAAACTGTTTGCGTCATGCAATATTTCTTCTTGAAGCTGATTTGATGGCTTACTGGTTTCATGTCTATATCGACAAAGTACTTTATCTATGTGGCAACGGTTCTGTTTCTTTTCCCTTTATGACCTTTTCCATCTGATCCTATTTAGCGAACCAGCGACTATTGGATTCTCTTAGTCACTGAATATAATGCTAACCCTAGCTATCAATAGGAGAACTGACGACCACTGGCTTCGCTGGTTCTCTAAATCCCTATTTAATCGTGGTTCAAATTTGGAGAACTAGAGACTACTAGCTTCGCGGGTTCTTGGAATCCTATCCTTAACCATCCATGCATTTCGTGAATCAACGAACAAAGGGCTCCCACTTACATAGTTAACTGCAATTACCATTTGGCAAACTAGCGAACAAAGCCACCTCCCATTCTCTTAATATTATGACTGACGGTCACTTTTCTTGGAGATCTAGCGAACAAAGGGTTCACGCATTCGCTTAAAGATATACTTAACCGCTTGATTGTCTGGAGAACTGGTGAACCCCTTTAATCTCTGATTCACTGAATCTTTCCTTAATCATCACTTTATACTAGGATTCGAGATTGACCGTTGATCTTCATCAATCGATGGCTATCGCTAGTTCTCTGAATAACAAAACCCTTAACCATTTAATTCTGAGAATCAGTGAACAAAGAGCATTCGCTAGTTCTCCAAATACTCCATATCATTGAAAATTTCATTTCGAGAATAAGCGACTGAGACCTTAAAACTTATCATCCATTGATTCGCTTATTCGCCAGATTGTTTTAACCTTTATCCTTTTATTAAGAGAACTGGTGACCACTAGCTTCGCTGAATCACTAAATTGTTTAGCATATCACCAACTTATTCTGAGAATAAGTGAATGTGAGAAAACTTATCTCCACTAAAATCTTTTGGGAAAACCATCAGAACCACCAAATTTAGAGGATAGCACTATAAGTATTTAGTCGCTCATTCGCCAGATCGAATATGCAGGACCCACAGATATTTTGAGATTAAAACAGGGCCGTTGATCATGAAAACAATCCACGGTATTTGCTAATTCTCTAGTTGACACTACCCTTGACCGCCAGATTCTGAGAATAAGCGAACAAAGTGTTCGCTGAATCACTAGATTGTTTCACAAGACCGCCAAAGATTGTGAGAACTGGAGATAACCGTCATTCGCTAGTTCTCAGAAAGGAAAATGAAACCGCCGAAGCACTTGGAGACTTAGCAAACAAAGTAATCAAAAAGTGTGGCTTTAATGCATTCACCAATTCGCTGAATGTTTGGGATAACCGCTGGAAGATCTAGAGAACTGGCGACTGATATTAATAGTGAACATGAATTTGACTCATTCGCTGAATCGCCAGATTGTTTTGACCTTTGATAATACACTTCTCGATTTGGTGAACACTTGGGACAAATAAGCACATGCACAAATAGCAACTTAAATGACTTAAAGGCAACCAAGAAAAAGAAACAAGAGGACCACATGAAGTTTAGAAATGAATTGGAAACATTTTGAAAAACAAGACCTAGGGTAAGGGTTTTTCTGAACACGTCAAAAACCATTTTCACGACACTTTACAAACCCTAGTCCAGGAATAACACTCGCATGGAGACTTAAACTAGGAATTGGACACAAACCTTGAAAAATTTTAGGATACCCAACAGTGGCTCTATCTGAGGATGCTTGATTGTAAGATCATAGCAAGAAACCATGAATCTCTGGAAGGCAGACCACAAAACCTGAACCTAAAACAAGAAGCAAACACACCTATACATATAATACAAGCCTACTGTGCATGGAAAAAGAACTTTCAACTGAAGAAAAATTTCAAAAATTGTCCATGCACTGGCAATTCTTGCTCTTCACCATCCATACCTTGCAAAAAATAAGAATCTTTGCCATGAATCTGACAAACAATGAAGGGACCCATCCATAAGGACTCAAATTTTTTATGCTTCCCTTTGTCTTCATATCTAGCATTCCATTGAAGAACCATGTCACCAGGCTGAAATTTTCTCACAGTAGCCCTTTTATCAAAAATATATTTCATTTTTTGCTGTAGTTTGATGTTATTTTTCTGCCCTTCCCTTCTTATCTCATCCAACTCAATCAGCTGAACCATCCTATCTTGCAGTGGGTTACTGATTTCAATATCTTCCTCTTGCATAAACTTGTAGATGGGAAGGAGATTATTAATTGGCAATCTTGTCTTTGCACCATACACCATTTCAAAGGGGGACTTCCCTGTGGCTTTTTTCTCAGAAATTCTATCAGCCCATAATGCTAACTTTAACTTTTCATGCCAACTTCTTTTATTCTTTTCCAAGGTCTTCTTCAAAATTTGCAAAATGCTCTTATTGCTAGACTCAGCTTGTCCATTGGCCTGTGGGTTATATGGGCTTGAATAAGACAAGATAACTCCCATTTCATCACAAAAATTAGTAATTTCTTGAGACCTAAAACTCATTGCATTGTCTACAACCAATTTAATTGGGACACCAAATCTTGTGATTATGTTGTTCATCAGGAAATCAATTACCATAGCACTTGTTGCTCCTCTAGTGGGAATAGCTTCTATCCACTTGGTAAAGTAATCAGTAGCCACCAAAATGTGACTATGTCTTCCACTAGACTTTTCAGAGAACTCTCCAATAAAATCCATACCCCACATTGCAAAAGGGGCTTCCGCAACAACTGGATTTAATAACAATGCACCTAAAAATTTTAGTTTCTTTGAGAACCTTTGACAGGGTTCACACTTTCTAACATAAGAGTGAGTGTCTTTAAACAATACAGGCCAATAATATCCTGCCCTCAAAATTTTATGAGCTGTTGACCGAGCAGAATAATGCCCTCCACACATTCCAGAATGCATTTCTTTTAGCACCTTCTCTGATTGGTGTTCATCCAAATAAAAGAGTAAAATGCCATCATTTTCTTTCTAGTACAAATCACCTTGAATGAGGACATATCTTTGAGCCTGTAATCTCAAGCTTCTTCTCTGATTATCATTCAATTCAAGTGGACATTTAGCATTTTTAACAAAATAAACAAGATCCTTGTACCAGGGTTGCATCTCAATACTAGTAACTGTATCAACATTAGCAGCAACATTGTTTATCTGGACAAGGTCCATGTTTTCCTCAGTCATTAACTTGGCAAGTCCCAATCCTCTTACCAATTTGGTAATATGAATCTCAAGGTCAAACTCTTGAATCCTGTTTATCCATTTACATCTCTTCCCTGTGACTTCACTCTGTATCAAGATATCCTTTACTGCAGCATGGGGTACATAAGCATTAACCTTCGCACAAACCAAATACGGTCTGAAAGCCTTGACTACTTTCACAAGTGCATAAGCTTGCTTTTCCATTATTTCATAATTTAATTTAGCAGATTGCAAAGACTTGCTGAAAAAAGCTATAGGATGTTCATACCCTTCTTGATCTTTCTGCAGAAGGACAGCTACAATAGTATGAAAAGATGCAAAAGAAAATAGAGAAAAAGGTTTTAAATAGTTAGGTGATACCAAAACAGGAGCTTCTTGAATTGTTTGTTTATTTTTTTCAAAAGCCTGCTAAGCTTCCAAGCTCCATTCAAATTTCATTCCCTTTTTAAGGAACTTTACTATTGGCTTGACCAACTCTGCAAAGTTAGCAATAAATCTTCTCACAAAATTTATTTGCCCCAAAAATGATTGCACACCCTTTATATTCTTTGGTGGAGGGACCCTTTTGATGGCTTCCACTCTTTCAGGATCAATCCTGACTCTTTTTGATACTATGTGTCCTAGTAGCTTTCCTTCTGTCACTGCAAATTGACATTTCCTGGGATTCAAGGACACACCAAACTCTAAGGCCTTGAGAAAAATCTTTTCTAAATGAGAACAATGATCATCAGCCCTTTTGGAAAAAGCAATGAGATCATCTTGATACACTACCATTAAGACATTGATCATTTCTTTGAAAGCAACATCCATGGCTCTCTGAAAAGTTGCCCCAGCATTTTTTAGACCAAAAGGCATGCGAACATATACATAAGTTCCCCAAGGAGTTGTAAAGGCTGTCTTGAATTGCTCTGATTCTTTGACTAGCACTTGGTTATACCCTTAGAAACCATCCATCATTGACAGGAGTTCACATCCAGTCACCCTATGCAGCATGGCCTCCATATTAGGCAATCTATAATTATCCTTGAGTGATGCCACATTTAGGTTCCTAAAATCAACACAAAGCCGGATGTCACCATTCTTCTTCCTCACTGGTACAAGGTTTGAAACCCAAGTTGAGCGCCTAATTGGTTCAATAATACCAGCATCCCTCAGTTTTATCAACTCAACTTGCATTTTGGTGGCCAGTAAAGGATTAATGGGTCTCTGCTTTTGTCTAAAGGGTGTGGTTTCCTCCTTTAGAGGAACTTCATGCTGAAATAAATCAGCCCTATAAGCTTTGAGGTCATCATATGACCAAGCAAACACATGTTTGTACTTTTTCAAAAGTCTAATCAAGTTGCCTCTGATCTCCCTATTCAGTTTCTTTCCAATGTATACCATTTGTGGGGAATTTTCTGATCCTAGGTTTATCTCCTCTAAGTCTTCCAATTTTGTATTAGACTTTTGGGACAAAAAACCATCATTTATTTTAAACATTCCCTCCAACTCTACTAGTCCTTTGGGTATATGATTAGAAGGCAATTGAACTATTTCATTTCCCATGATGCATTCTTTTCCTTCAATACATTCCTCTACCTCATTGAAATCTATTTGTTGACCATCATATTGATCCAGGCCTTGAAGGAATCTAAGGATATCAAGATCATCCTCAAAAACTTGCCAATTGTACACATTGTCAGGAACTACAGGCCTAGTTTTAGTTTCCAACATGGAAACACCAGAGAGGGTGATATCATTGTTTTTCAAAGCAACATTAGCAAGAAAATATTCCATGATGTTATTTGACCTCTCTACCCAGAGAAAATTAAAAGCTTCAAAAAATTCTAATCTATCCCAGACAGCATGCTTATACAACTTGAGTTTCTCATCCTTGGAGGCATATTGGGATCTTACTTGGGCTACAATCAATTGGGAATCACCGTGAACTTTTAAACATTTAATACCATGCTTTATGGCTACATCTAATCCCAAGATCAGGGCCTCATATTCAGCAGTATTATTTGTACAACTGAAAGTCAACAAAAAGGAATACTTGAAAGTATTACCTGATGGGGAAATGAAAACAACACCACCTTCTGATCCTTCTTTGGAGCATCCACCATCAAAAAATATTTTCCACAAGCTATCTTGTTGCATCATCAACTCTTCCACAATTAGGTCTATGTTTTTCAACTGACGTATCACTTCTTCAATCACAAAATTGTTCATGTCAATATCTACAAAACAATTAAGGGCTTCCGAAGTGACCATTTCCACCATAACTGAGGAACGGGGCTCCCTGTACAACTTTACTTCAAGCCCATTCACTGGAATAGTGGCATAAGACAAATCTAGTTCCAACTTTCCACCCACTGCTGCAGCCCATTGTCTTGACAATAACATGCCATAGTGAGGCTCTGTATCCACAACAACTACATCCATTTTGTATGTAGCTTCTGGGAATGCAGCAATTTTTACCTCAATTCCAATCAAAGTCCCCACAACAGGCACTGCCCTATTATCCATTACATAACACCTACCATTAGAAGTGTCAACTTGCAATCCTAATTCTTTCATTACATGATATGGCATCACAGTTGTGGTAGCACCAGAGTCTATCATACAATTTTTTAACAATAAATCATTCACAATTAGAGTGACATAAAATGGATTGATGGAAGAAGGTTCTTGTGTTACAATTGTCCCAACACATACATTTGAGATGGGAATAGGCTTTTTTATAGAACTCCCTTCCTCTTGTTTGGTAGGCGCAAATCTCTACTCATTTATAAGAGCCAAGGCTGCTATCTTGTGCTCTTCTATTTTCAACATTTCAAGAAGAGGGATGGACACTTTCATCTAAGACAGTGCATGTCTCATATCAAATGCAGGGGAATTAGCAGGAGAATCAGATTGATCCTTTGTCCTACCAGTTTTCTTTTTCATCTTGTCAACACTAACTTCCTCCCCTTTCTTCTTTTCACCCACAAGTTCTTGATCCTTGCCATCTATAAAATTGGGCTTTGGGAAACCCTTATCCTAAGGACTACCTTTGATGAATACTAATCTAGGAATTCCCTGTTCATTATCCACCTTTATGTTCCTCAAATTGTATGAGGATCTTGCTTGTGTTATGGCAGCCACAGTTAAGTTTTTGATTTCCTCTTCACTGGGCTTCCTCCATTGCTTCTCATCTGATCTAGATCCCACCATATGAGTTTTATAATCATTGTTATCAAATTCTTTAGGATCTGATTGAGTAAATATTTGTTGCTCATAATCAGAGAAAATCTTTCTCTTATGATCAACATCTAGGTAGCTTGCTTCATCATCTAAGGACACAAAATCCTCTATTGGATCTATAGTAAACATGTTAATGGTAGGCTTTTCAGATTCTTCATAATCTCCTGCACATAAGTTATCAGCCTCTTCTCCTAAGGCTTGGGCCACAGCACACTGGAAAGGTGAATGAGGCATATTACAAGCAACACACCAAGGAGTGTTTTCTACATTGTGTGTTGTATTTTTCTTTAAGGGATCTGGGGTATCTCTCCCTTTTTGTACTTCATTGCTGTCGAGAATAGGTCTCCCATCCTTCCAATTAGTTTTGTAAGGCATATCTCTCAAATTAGGGGCCTTGTCCTGCCTTTGATAAGGGGGTCTTGCATCTTGAAAGTTTCTACCACCTTTATCAAATCTTGTTGGGAACTCCTTGTTAGCACCCGGTCCTTTATCCATCCTATCCTCCTCTTTAAAAAGCCTTGCATGTTGTGGTCTGGTCTCTTTCCACAATTTACCCTCATCCCTCTTGTACATTTGGCCAGATGCCTTTCGGTTACTCTCAATATTTATGGCCAATTTAAATGCATCCCTAAGGGTGCGGGGATTTTTATCTCTTAGGAGATAAGACATTTTACCATCCATGGAATTGAAATAAGTGGTCATGCAAACTGCATCATCCAACCTCAATACCTGGAACAATTTGTACATAGCCTTTTGAAACCGGCTATTGAACTCTGACATGCTCTCATTATAATTTTTCTTGATATTATTGAATTCATTGAGCATGTAACTAGAATTCACATGTTCAGCATACTACTCTTTAAAACTCCTGACAAATTCATCCCATGAAGCAATACTGTTCTCAGGTAACCCTCTGTACCAATCCCTAGCATCTTCAATCAATGATTGAACAAAAATTTTCATAATGACATCTTCATGTTCAATCTCATAGTCATTAACTTTATCTATGAAAAAATTCAAATGCTCTTCACAAGTAATAACATTATTCCCAGTGAATAATGGGATCTTCTTCCTGATTTCATTGGGAATAGCATTAGGTTGGCCAGGAATACCATCAAAAAACAAAGGCCTATATCTATCCAAATGAATTGGTCATCTTTGGATAGTTGGCTGATTTAGAGGGGTAATTGCAACATTTTGATAGGGTATAGTTCCCACTGTACCTTCAGCTATAAAGGGAACTTGACTAGGAAATTGTCCAGATGGATATTGTCCAGAGTGAAAGGCTTGAGTATTTGGAATTGAAATCTTAGGCTGACTAGATGAAGTGGTTCCTATGGTAATAGGGACAGAACTACTAGCAGATGTATTCATGTTAGCATGTAGAAAGGCAATATTCCTCTTCATTTCATTTGCAGCAGCCTCTAACTCAAGTTTCTCAAGTTGCATAGCCAAATCCTCCTTTGCTTTCCTAGCTCTGTCTAAATTTGTACTAGCTTGAGTAGGCACATCAGGAATGGGCACAACCTTCCTCGGTTTATTTATAACAACACCCACCACCTTTTGTTTTCCCTTATCATGGATTTCTGTGGAGGCAATTTTAATGTCTTTATTTTTTTTAATTTCAGAGGGATTCAATTGTCTTAAAACATGGCCTGTTCCCTCAAATTCACTTTGTTGGGGCCTGGTATCCTGAGCTTGCTTTCTCAAAGCTTGCATATCACCAAACAAGTCTTTATCCAAACCTTGTACATCCTGGTTTAGATCACTAACATGGGTCTCATTTCTCTTGGTTCTCTTGAGGAGTTCTTCCCTTTCCAGAAGCAATTCATGAAGCTGTTGTTGCCTTACCTTCATTCTATTAGCAATTTCTGCTAATTGTTCACGTTCCTTTCCTCTCAAGGCAATCACTTCCTCTCTTAACTTCTTAGAATCATATGAAGCTGTTTCAGCAGTAGAGGTTTCATTGGGTTGTTCAAGGGTTTCTCTAGCAGGGAAAAAACCTACTTCTGTGACTACTTCTTTCTGCATATAGACCTTTGGTGTGACCCTTTTGACATGCTCAGGATTGTCAGAAGACGAAGAAGTTTCATGAGGAAGTGGAACATGAAATCTTTCTCGAGAAGGAGCCTGGGAACTAGCATTATTTTGGTCTCTCCTAGACCATTGCTTTTTGCTTGGTGTGTGGAGTTCATCACCTATATTATCTTCTAGATGATCCTTATATTAAGACATAGTGTTCCTTGGTCGACTCATTGTAAATGACAACAATTTTTTGCAAAATTTTGCAACTATTAGCAACTGGTAACACAGATTTCTTTAGAGTCGCCACCCACTACTCAAGCGAGAATCAAAAGTTATTTTTACTGGTCTACAAACATACAATAGACAAGATTTGCACTAACCTATCGCAGGCTATCAAAATAAGTCCCCAGCAGAGTCGCCAATTTTGTTAGTGTTTGAACCTGCAGATTAATCAATTACTCAAATAATCCTAATGGCTGTAACCTAGCAAGTTACAAACTACTAAGGTATTAAGGTTAAGACCTTCTTCACTTTGAGTAATATATACTCAGGCGGGTGTACCTCTATCAATTCAATGTTCAATTGAGCTCTGAATTGAGAACTTGCTCCTTCACTGCTTTGTTACTGCCTTCAAAATCCAACTCAATAAGTTGCTAAAACTCTGAGTATAACCCAAATCATCCTGATACACAACGTCATGATATAGATTATAAAAATAGCAATCAAATCATGAATATTACATGCAATTGAAGTATGAGTTGAATTATGCAATTGAATGATTAATTTTCGCTATATCATATATGGTTATTTTAATGGTTTTCTTTCTTGAATTACTGATGCTGCATTTAGGTATTGTAGGTGGAAGGACCATGGAAACACATTCGGGGAAATCACATTGAACGTAGGGTAACCAGTTAAACCAAGGCCCCGTCTATTAAGAGACCTGAGGCCTCATTGTTAATTATTTTTATTCGTAATAGTAATTTGAATGATTGTGTGTTTTAATGTTGTGACATTGGACGTACCTTTCGTAAAATGTTATTTTGTAAAGTGTCGCTTGACACTAATGTTAAATGTTATCAAGGTATGTCGAGTGTTGTGTGAGAGCATATTCTAGGAGTTTTAGGGAAATCTTAGCACGCCTTTTTGCCATAGGAACCATAATGCAGTTCCCATTCCCCATTTCTGATCTTATTCCTCGACATGAGTTTAGAGGGTTAATAGTGGCCTTAGGAGATAGTTTTATGCTTTAATAGTTAACCCATTCCATGTACCCATGGGTTAGGGGTATTTTCACCTTATGAGTAGCCTAAAATTGACTTTTTGACCCTTTTAAAATTGCATGTGCAATCTTGAACGAAATTGCAACTTGCTTGGTAGGACCTTATTTGTGAGGTTTGTGGGGGTAGGTTTAGAGACCCCTTTTAGAGGAATTTTGGCAAAGGATAGATTGTTCACCCATTCTCTATCTTTAGAGAGTTCTAGAAAGTTAGAGGAGAAAGCTTGGAGTTTGGATTAGGGCTCAACAATTCTTCCATAGCTTTGGACTTGAGGTAGGAAATCATGTGCTCTCTCTGTTTTTATGAGATGTTTGTAATTGTGATCATGTTCTTGGCTTCCCATGGTTGGTCATGGTGGTAGCTTGCTTTGTTTTGTGTTGTGTTTTAGCTCCCCATGGTTGGTCATGGTGAGAGCAAGCTTGCAAATGTGTTTTTCATGTAATTGGATTTTGGGTTGTATACTCTCAGATTCACTCACCCTTGGGAGGGAAGAGAAATCTAGAGGGGGTGTGGAAATGGAGGCAACTCCATGTGTAGAGTCTCCTCCATGTGTGAGGAAAGATGAACTTGGGTGATTGATTTTCCCCAAGAAACCTTGCATATAGCCCTTGTGGCTATGGGGGGTATAAGGAGGGAAAATTGGCCATGTGTGCCTTGTATGTATTTGAGAAATATGGGTCCATGTGTGGCCTTGTTTTATTATGCAATGGTTATCTCCATGGTTTTGTCTACCCACACCCTACAAAGGAAATTCATGGAAATTCCTTAGTTTTCTTCTTGAGGGAATTTGGGATTTTTACCAATGTTTATAATCTTGTTGTGTTTGTGTGTGTATGATTGTATCCTGTTCAATGTGTTCTCCCCAAGCTCGGGGGTGGCCTCATGAGAGGCCTAGGATGGGAGGTGAGCTCCCCATGGTTGTTTCCCCTTGTCTTGTTTTTATTTGCAGATTTTAAAGTAATGATGCATGAAGAGGAAGTTGATAGAGATCTATTCCTTGTTTTGGAGCATTATTGTAAATTTTGGATGGTGCATTCATTCTCTATTGGAGCACTTGTAAAATGTATATTGAGAAGAAAAGTGGAAGTAATCTTGTTATTGAAAGTTATCTTTCATTGTAAGTTTGAGAGTGCATTGTATTTGATGATGATAAACATGTAAAGCTAATCTAGTTTCATTTTGAATGATTACAATGCTATGGTGAAGACTAAAATGTTGTAGCCTTTATCAATGTATATGTATATAAGTTGAGATCGTATTCTTATTGTATAAGATGAAATTCTTGCAAACATTTGAAAGAAAAATCTCTCTCTCTCTCTCTCATGCTAATTTAACAATATTCTCTCTTTTTGCAATGAGCTCTCAAAGTTGATGAATTAGATATTGTTTCAATTTCAATAAGATTTCAAAGATTGGTTGATGCATGAAATTGATAGACTCTTACAAGTTAGTTTAGTGAGTAGTTAAGTTAGATATTTAGATAGTTAGTTTGCTAAGCTAGTTTAGCGGTTAATAAAGGTTGTTAGATAACATATGATATCATGTTTGTTTTGTAAATTTTGTGTTATGCAATGTAATTCTTTTATTAATTAAATTATGTTATTTTGTTATTATACAAATAATGATTGTCATGGATAGATGTATGTTTGCATTGTTTTGTTATATTAATTTGTTAATGTTATTTAATCCAATGATGTAAATATTAGAACATGTTATGTTTTATAGGTTAATATATTATAATTTATTAATTAATTAATAATTATATTAATTAATTAATATTTTATAATTATTAATTAATAATACACTTATATAATATTTAAGAATAGGTTGACCTACATGGTACACCGTTAACATTAATCAACCATGTCCTCTTAGTCAACCTTTGAGATCTCTAGTTGACGAATGATAATTTTGATCGTCATGAAGATGGACGTACTTAACCTTAATTAATTTTCCTCTAGCATCCTTTTTAGACAACATTGTCGAGGTTGTTCACCTGATTCATTGTAACCTCGTCGTTGAACTCACTAACCCGCATCTTGTGTGTAGAAAACTTATCACCTTTTAAAAAAAATTTGTTGGTTGTGTTTTGTCCCGAAATTTTGGGCATCACAGGCTGTAACCTAGCAAGTTACAAACTGGTAAGGTATTAAGGTTAAGACCTTCTTCACTTTGAGTAATATATACTCAGGCGGGTGTACCTCTATCAATTCAATGTTCAACTGAGCTCTGAATTGAGAACTTGCTCCTTCACTGCTTTGTTACTGCCTTCAAAATCCAACTCAATAAGTTGCTAAAACTCTGAGTATAACCCAAATCATCCTGCTACACAACATCATGATATAGATTATAAAAAGAGCAACACGAAACAATGGCTTAAGGATATTCATCCTTCTTCCTTTTAGAGTTAAACTCAGGGAAGGGTTAACCTCATTTATTGCTTCTTCAAAGCATTGAAATACATATTTATGAACTTGTCATAATATGACTCAAGTCTGGAAATTATGCATATAAAGTAAAATTTCAATCAATTATATCTTGGATGGTAAACCAATGTAAATGGATCTAAAACTAGTCCCTTATCCATTGGGCATCAGAGTCGAACTCTACCTTCACATATATCTATTAAAATGAATACAATGAAACTCAAATAACATGCCTAACATATCATTGTTTCCATTCCTACACCTGTCATCAAATCCACATATAGATATTCAATTCCCAGAGACCTCCCCTAAGATTTTACTCTTTCCTTGAAAGAAACTTAAGCTCAACCCCTACATTCACCTTGTGAAAGATGTATTTAAATTGTCTTACAATCTAAATACATAAAGAAACTAAAACACTCCTCATGTAAAGACAATCAAATGATAGTAACAAAACTCCAGTGTATTTGTATTAATTGATCAAATGCATTCGTACAGTCTTCCTTGATTTCAAGAAAATAAGGTTCTATATTCCGGACCTCTCCTTTACAAAAATATTTTCCAACCACCATCTTCAATAGAAACTGACTATTTATACTAATCAACCATCCTGGAATCCTCGAAAGGATGCAACAAGCTTTGGATGGCTGATAGAAATTGCACTAGAAAACAAAAGAAAATACAAACAGAAAGATATTTAATAAAGACAGCAAGGCGTATTTTTTAAATTCTGAACAACTTCCGCAGCTGGCACCTTTGTTTGTAGATATTTTCAGAGTAGTTACCAAGTTTTTCATATGAATGATGACCGCCATTACAAGCTAATTTACATCATTCTCTATTTGAGCACGCTCTCCCTCAAATTCTGGATAAGGTGCCAAGTGCAATCTATTCTTCTTCCTCCTCTGTCAGTTGGATAACCGGTTTCTTCTTCTTCTTTGTTATTAGCTTTTCCCAAGCTGCCACATCATCATCAAATGGCCAGTCGTAACTCTGCAGCTCCTGTAATAAGTTGACTTGCCGTTCCCATGTAGAATTAGTCACATTTTTAACTTCTGCTACAAACTTAATACAGTCACTTTCAACTTTGAATAAATTATCAATTATATTGTTAGTTCTTTCCACATCCAAAGCCTTATTATCTTTTAGGAAGGTGTCTTGATTGATTACCAACTGACCCATTGACAACTTCCAATCTTCCAATTTGACCACATTTCCATTGTCATCATATACCGGGGGCAAATACTTGTTGTAATCTTTATCAAACATGGCTAACCTAGCCTTTATTTGGTTTGACTTTCCTTTGAAAAACTTTGACACTGCACTTATTAGGCCAATCCTTTCAAATACATCAGTCACTACTTTTGGGATATCAGGCCTGTGTTCTTGTAAACTGTCAAGCTTATCAAACAACAAATTCCTCCCAGACCAAATACTCTAGAGTGGCTCCAAGGTGGCTAAATAGTCATTCACCTTTTGATTGGTCTGATGTAATAGGCTGACTGATTTATGAACTACATCCATCTTGTCCTTTATTTTGTCTTGCCTGTACTACACTATTTTGGCTATAGTGTCCAGGGATGCATCCAATTTCACCTTTTCCAAGTCTTCAACAGGTCCCTCAGGTGCCTCCAAATCTATCTAAACAGGTACCTCAACTTGCAGAGGAGGAGGAGGAATTATTTTTGAGGCTTCTTCAAGTTTGACCTTTATTTCTGCCAGCTCATCTTCCAATTATTTGATTTTCATCATTTTCAAATCTCTGTCCTTGGCTACCATGCTTGAACATTCAAACAATTTGGCATATCTTTCTGACAGCTGAGCTATCTTGGCTTCATTCAGATTAGCCCAATGAGTTACTGCCTTGGAGACTTTAAGGTCTGTTGTATTTTGTATAGTCCATATAATCTTATTCCCCTCCATCTTATCCTCTATAGTCAATAGAGATGGCTTTTGGGTTTTGGGGGCCATAGACCACATTACAACAGCTTGGGACTTAGGGTCATAGCCACTTCCTCTTATCATGTCACCAATGTGAACCTCATATGATAGGCTACCCTCTGGTTGCTTTCTCAATTGATCAATGAGGAATGCAGAAGTCAAATCCCATCCTGGGGTTAACAACATTCCACTTGATTTAACCAATTCTCTGGCTTCATCCACTATTATAGGATCAAGGCTAGGATCATATGAAGCAAGAGCTCTCAAAGTTTCTTCACTTGGTTCCATACCTTCAGGCAGAGCTTTCTTTACTTCTTGCTGCTTGTTCCAAATGAGAAAACTCTTGAACTCATCAGTCTTAATGAATTGATCATCACTCAAGAATTCTTCTTGATAGACCTCTCTGATATCCTTCTCCAACCATAAGGACTTTTCTCTACTTTCTTGCTCAATGGCTATTTTCTTGCCTGCTCTTATTACTTTCCTCAATTGATGATGATATGGCCTATCACCTGGTACAAGAGTAGATGCTCTGTCAATTTCCCTTCTTTGTTTCTCATGCCTTGAAGGTTCACCTTCCTCAAGCCTCTGTTTCTTCAATGGTGGCTCTGAGATATGCTGTATTTCTGGTTGATCTTGAGTGAGATCAACAACTGGTGGTCCCTCAACCTGTGGAGGACTATCTTCTTCTTGTGACTCATCAGTGAATTCTTCCTCATCAGAAGATGAATAATCTTTCCTTTTCTTCTTCTCTGGCTTATTCTGATCAATCAAGCCTTCCAATTGATTTTCCAAGGTATCATACTTTTCAATCATCCCATCAATCTTCTTCAAATAAGGAAGATCGGGGAAAAAACCCTCAAAAGGAATCTGAGATGCTTTCAATTGGTTGGACAAATCTACTAAATCAAAGAATCTGTACCATCTCCTCTTAACCTCATCTTCATCCAAAATTTTTCTAATCACATCTTCTTCATCTAAACCCTCATGCTCCTTGATCACACCAATGTTTGGGATGTAAGTCATCCTGGCAATCTTGATGAAGTCCTCAGGATCTATGTGCCTACAAGCACCAGTAACCATTTTGAATTGTTGTAGCCATGCACTAATTTGAGGAAAAGCCCTCTTTCCTATCAGGAAGTCACCTACCCTGAATTGCTTGGGTGTGAATGTACCCTTTCTGTGAGGGGCCAGAAGCTCTTTATCTGTACACATCAATTGCCAAACAAATTCCAAAAAAGCCAATCTCGGAGGCACATACTTTGGTAATAAATGTGGGGGTTGGGGACAACCATAAACTATGATAATTATGGAATTATATCCTAAGTAGAAGTCACCCCAATTATGATTTCCATCCCACTTATCCACATACTACAGTGGTCTTAAAAGCCTAAGGACTCTAGGAGATAGCCTGGTGACATTTATGCCTAGCATCCTGATAATTGGAAAGACAATGAAATTTTAAAAAACACAAAAATCTGCTTGATTAGATGTAGAATTCCATATCCTCACCCACAACTGCACTGGATTGTGCTGATCCTTGAAAGTGAACCTTGGTTTTAACATGTTTACATCAAAACTATTGATGTTGAAAAACAGAATCAAATGCATTAATAAAGAATAATGCATGAACTCAATAGGACTTTTACTTTCTTTGACAGACATCAGCCCTTGATGCATCCTATCAATAACATACTGAATGTAATCATAGTCAGTGTTTACCAAGGGATTTTGAATATCCAAGATAATCATCAGCAAGTCAGCTGGTAAAAATTCTGCATTCCCATCCATTCCCAAAACTCTACATAACGCATATCAAGTATATCTCATATAATGATGGAGGGATTTGAACTAGTATGGGGCATTCATGTTAGCAGGAAGGGGGGCTATATATTTATCCTATTTTGGCATATGTTTAACCAACTGGTCTTTTACTGACCCTATATTGCTTCTGTATCTTGCCTTTTCTTTGTTCAAATCAATCTCAGTTGAAAAGGACGTGTATAGACCAAAAGCTTTCATAAAAGATCCCCTATCAAGAGTAACTAAGGGTGATTGGTCTTCTTTTCTAATTGTCCTTGAAATAGGGTCATAACTTCTGGCTAGGGCAACAATTAAATCAACATCTAGGAAAACATCAGGGACAACCATTTTCCCCAATCCTAACACCCAACCATTACAGACAGGAACATGCTTACTTTTATTGTTGTAAAAGAAGTTGAAAATAGTGTAACCTGTGAATTCTGGAGTGATTGGGTCTCTACACTATTCCAAAAGATCTTCAAACACGTCATCAACAGCCCTCTTGTTCTGACTGGAGCCCCGCAACAGTTTCAGGAATTCATCTAAAAAATTTGGTTTATTCCTGTCCTCACCAGTTTTGGACTTGGCCTCACTGCTAGAAGACGCTGCACTCTTCTCAGGTTGACTCATCCTTGCTACAGAAAAACCTTCAATTCTCTGTATCTCAAATGCTTTATGCTCAAAAATTCTCTAGACAAACAGAAACTCTGAGACTGAACAAATAAACAATGAGCTTCAACGTACTTATCGATATGAATCCAAGGTGTGCAACTACCATAGTTAATGCAAATCTCCTTAATGGATCCCATATTCAATTTTATGTACCCTCAGATTTCAAATTTCGAGCTCGCCATGTCCGGATGTTGACAGATAGATTAAACTACTTGAAAATAAGGTGAGAGGTAATGATCATGATTCTGTACTTTAAAACTATTTGCGTCATGCAATCTTTCTTCTTGAAGCTGATTTGATGGCTTACTGGTTTCATGTCCATATCGACAAAGTACTTTATCTATGTGGCAACGGTTCTTTTTCTTTTCCCTTTATGACCTTTTCCATCTGATCCTATTTAGCGAACCGGCGACTATTGGATTCTCTTAGTCACTGAATATAATGCTAACCCTAGCTATCAACAGGAGAACTAGTGACCACTGGCTTTGTTGGTTCTCTAAATCCCTATTTAATCCTGGTTCAAATTTGGAGAACTAGCGACTACTAGCTTCGCGGGTTCTCAGAATCCTATCCTTCACCATCCATGCATTTTGTGAATCAGCGAACAAAGGGCTCCCACTTACACAGTTAACTGCAATTACCATTTGGCGAACTAGCGAACAAAGCCACCTCCCATTCTCTTAATATTATGACTGACGGTCACTTTTCTTGGAGATCTAGCGAACAAAGGGTTCGCGCATTTTCTTAAAGATATACTTAACCACTTGATTTTCTGGAGAACTGGCGAACCCCTTTAATCTCTGATTCGCTGAATCTTTCCTTAATCATCACTTTATACCAGGATTTGAGATTGACCATTGATCTTCATCAATCGATGGCTATCGCTAGTTCTCTGAATAACAAAACCCTTAACCATTTAATTTCGAGAATCAGTGAACAAAGAGCATTTGCTAGTTCTCCAAATACTCCATATCATTGAAAATTTCATTTCGAGAATAAGCGACTGAGACCTTAAAACTTATCATCCATTGATTCGCTTATTCGCCAGATTGTTTTAACCTTTATCCTTTTATTAAGAGAACTGGCGACCACTAGCTTCGCTGAATCACTAAATTGTTTAGCATATCACAAACTTATTCTGAGAATAAGCGAATGTGAGAAAACTTATCTCCACTGAAATCTTTTGGGAAAACCATCAGAACCACCAAATTTAGAGGATAGCACTATAAGTATTTAGTCACTCATTCGCCAGATCGAATATGCAGGACCCACAGATATTTTGAGATTAAAACAAGGCCGTTGATCGTGAAAACAATCCACGGTATTTGCTAATTCTCTAGTTGACACTACCCTTGACCGCCAGATTCTGAGAATAAGCGAACAAAGTGTTCGCTGAATCGCTAGATTGTTTCACAAGACCGCCAAAGATTGCGAGAACTGGAGATAACCATCATTTGCTAGTTCTTGGAAAGGAAAATGAAACCGCCGAAGCACTTGGAGACTTAGCGAACAAAGTAATCAAAAAGCGTGGCTTTAATGCATTCGCCAATTCGCTGAATGTTTGGGATAACCGCTGGAAGATCTAGAGAACTGGTGACTGATATTAATAGTGAACATGAATTTGACTCATTCGCTGAATCGCCAGATTGTTTTGACCTTTGATAATACACTTCCCGATTCGGCGAACACTTGGGGCAAATAAGCACATGCACAAATAGAAACTTAAATGACTTAAAGGCAACCAAGAAAAAGAAACAAGAGGACCACATGAAGTTTAGAAACAAATTGGAAACATTTTGAAAAACAAGACCTAGGGTAAGGGTTTTTCTGAACACGTCAAAAACCATTTTCACCACACTTTACAAACCCTAGTCCAGGAATAACACTCACATGGAGACTTAAACCATGAATTGGACACAAACCTCAAAAAATTTTAGGATACCCAACAAGTTCTATCAAAGGTGCTGGTGGAACCATAAATGAAGAAGATGTGCTAAGAAAAATTCTTAGGAAACTCTTACCTAAATATTATATTCGAGTATCTTCTATTTAGGAATTGAGATCCATACCTGGTAATTTTTTTACTCTAGATGCTTTGGACGGTAGGATGACTACATTTGAGCTTGGTAACTTTGACAATAGTTTACTAAAGATAGAAACTGCTTTAAAATCATCTCTAACCATTGGTAGTTCAAGAAGAGAAAGAGACATTTAGTAAAGGTCAAGTGGAAGTGACTATGATAGTATATTATCGGAGGAAAAAGAACAAGAAGAATCGGAAGCACTTTTGACAAAGATCTTACCAAGAGGAAAAGGAAAGTATAAAGGTAAATTGCCTCTAAAATATTTTAATTGGAACAAGATTGGTCATATTTGATCTAGGTGTCCTCATAATGATAAGAATGATAAAAAGGAAAAGAAGGACAACCGACACCAAAAGTTTAGAGCTTACAAGGATAAAGGAAAGAAATCATGCTACCTAGTTGAGGAAGGACTAACCAACGATGAATCTAATGACACAGAAGAGGGAAATGAAGTGGTTTATGTTTCTATGAAGGATGATTCAGTAGAAGAAATGTATGAAGATGAAAAATATCTTATTTCTCAAATTATTAAAACTGACCCATGGATTATTGATAGTGGTTGTTCACATCATATAACTAGTGATATTGATAAGTTTGAAACATAGAAGAATATAACAGAGGATGTGTTAGAGTTGGAAATGATGCTCCATGTTATGTAAAAGGAAAGGGACCATTATGCTAAATGAAAATATTAAGTGTGATAATGCTTATTGGGTTCAAGGACTAAAGTACAACTTGTTGAGTGTGGCACGACTGAATAACATAGGTCCCTGACTAGAATTTTAGAACTAAAAGGTGAAGATCTATGATGTTATTGGAGATTTGATTGGCACTCATGAACAATCTAAAGGTAACTTATTTTATTTGAATTCTAATTGAAATATGTGTCTGATTGCAAAAAGTGAAGATTCTTGGTTATGGCATAAAATATTTTATCATGTAAATTTTTATAACATGATCAAAGTTAGTAAGGAGAAAAGAGTTAAATGTTTCCTAGGATTTAGCAAGCTAGATAAAGTTATGTGCAAGGAATTTTAGATCAGTAAGATGAGAAAATCAAGTTTTTCAATAAAGTCTTACTCATCTAATGGTATATTAGAGTTAGTTCATACTAATATTTGTGGCCCTATGAGAGTACAAATTTATTATTGTGATCAGTATTTCATTTTGTTTTTTGATGACTACTCAAGGATGATGTTTGTAATGTTTCTAAAAGAAAATTATGGTGCACTCCAAATGTTTAAATGGTACAAGGAAAGAGTTGAGAAGGGAAAATGTAAGCAATTGAAGTGTTTAAGATCAGATAGGGGAGGTGAATTTATCTCTGATGAATTTACTATCTTCTAAAATGAGAATGGAATCAAAAGACCAGTCTCTACACTGAGAACTCCATGACACAATGACATAGATGAAAGAAGGAACATATCAATAGTTGATTGTGAAAGAAAAATTTGTATTAAGGAGGTTGCAAAAATATTTTTTAGAGAAGCCATTAGCATTGTTATTTACACCCTCAACCAAATACAACTGAAGAAAGGTATGAATAAAAATCCCTATGAACTCTTTATGGGCATACACCTAATGTTAGCTACTTTAAAATATTTAGAAGTAGGTGTTACATACTGAATGATGCTAAAAATGGAAAGTTTGATTCTCAAAGAGATGAAGGTATATTGCTAGGATACTCTACAAAGTGAAAAGCTTATATATATATATATATGAATAAGGCTACTGACAAAAATATGTAAAGTACACATATATGGATTGATGAGTGTGCAGATGGAAAAGAAGGAGATAGAAAAAAGGAACTAGAAGATTATTAGAGATTTGTATATGTACATGAAGGATTTCCTAATAATTTACCCAAGAAGCAAGAAGAAAATGAGGAACCAATTGAACAACCACCAAGAGGAGAAAATGATGAAGAAAAGAGAACTAATAAAGTACTAACAAATTATGTCAAAAGGAATCAATAACTAACTAAATAATTGGAGATAAGAATACAAGAGTTGTGAAAAGAAGTAATTTGAGAGAAAATATATGTTTGATTTATTAATTTGAGCGTAGATTAGTCAAGGATGCACTTGAAAATGAAGATTGGGTTAATGGAATAAAAGAGAAGATTGCTCAAATTGAAAAGAATAATACCTGGTCACTAGTATGGAGACCTAAGGATAAGAATGTTATTGGTACAAAGTGGATTTTCAAAAATAAACTAAATGAAAATGGAGATGTGATAAGGAATAAATCTCTAGACTAGTATGCAAATGATATGCACATGAGGAAGGTATTGACTATGGTGGGACATTTCCCCCTATTTCTAGATTAGAATGTGTGAGAATTCTACTTGCATAAGTAGCTTATAAAGGTTTCAATGTTTATCAAATGGATGTAAACTCTTCATTTTTTAATGGAATACTAGAGATGAAGTTTACATTAAGAAACCATAAGGATTTATTGACAAAAGTTAGAAAAATATAGTATGTAAACTACACAAGGCACTATATGGTTTGAAACAGGCACCCCAAGTATAGTATAAAAGACTCTACTCATATCTAATAAGAATAGGTTTCATTAAAACTATTTGAAAAATGGCCAGCACTCCCCTCAAGATTTGCGACATGGCTTAACCACCTCTTATATCTTCTATAAGTCTAGTGGCTGTATTGGACATTAATGTTAGAGTAGTCTTATGTTAGCTAATAATTAAATCATTTAATTATTAGTTTATCATACTCTAGGCTTAAGTTTCACTTAGGCGCTTTATAATTCTTTAGGGTTTTAGCCTTTAGGGTTTCGTGTTTCCTTTTATAAGGATTCACTTCTTTCATTTCAATAAGGAGATTGTATTATTTTCATCATTGTTAATAGAAGCTTATTTCTGGCAACATGGTTTTGCAGTCTCTGGCTTATTGGCCGCCATAGCTTTCTGTCTTTTTTTGCTTCTTCTTTGTGACAGTCTTGCATGCAGGTGTTCTTGGGATGATTTGCGTTTGTCAAATCTAACATGGTATCAGAGCCATCTTGCTGCTGGCTGTTCGAGTTTTATTGAAGCACAGAGGGTTTCAGAAGCTTTCTTGGCTTTTTTTTAGTGGTTCTGGAGGGTCTCTATTTTTGGAGGAATTTTGGGCCCAAACGGACACTTCCATTACGTCCAGAAGGCCCAAAAATCCTAGAATCCATATAAAGCTCGTCCGATTTGGACACCGGAGCCTCTGGGAAATTTTTTCAGCCTCCTATGGGCCGTACGGGCTCAGAAATCGAGAAAAATTCTCGAAAAATGCAAAAAAAAGGTTTTTTTCTTTTAAAAATGGCGCGCCGCCAGCGCGCCGCCAGCGCATCGCCAACGCGCCACCCGCAGCGGCTGCCGGCCAGCGCGCCGCCAGCGCGCCCCCGCCGCGGCCACCGCCGCCCACCGCTCCGCTGCAGCGCCTCTCTGCGGCCTCCGCCGCCCTCGGCCCCGCCGCCCGCGCCCTCCGCTCCGCCGGCCCGCCCACCGCCGGCAGCAGCGCCGCCTCCCAGCCCCGCTCCGGCCCGCCCAGCCGCCGCCCGGCCCGTTTCAGCCCTCGCGGGCTCCTATTCGCAGTAGCACGGTCATATGACCGACCAGGGGCTGCGGCCCAGCCCCCGGAGCGCGCCATGCGCCCGGGGGCCTATTTTTTTAGCCCCTGGGGCTCTTATCTTGCCTTTTTGGGGGTACCTGGGCTTTTTTCGCTCTACAGGGAGCATACGGGGGCCTTTTTCTGACTTCTTTATATCGTCGGAAAGCTCTTTCCGAGCTCTTTCCGATGATGGAGGTTAAGTTTTTGGGTTCTGCCATTTCAATAGCTTTTTTTGCTGTTGAAGTCTGATGTCTATTTTTGCCTTCCGGGAGTCATATCTGGCTCATCCGGACTCCTTTTTTGGCAAACGAGATATCGTTGGAAAGCTGTTTCTGTGTACTATTCAGTGGCAGAGGTATTTCTTCCAGATTCTACTCCAGGTTTTCACTCCTCCGAGTTATGCAGTTTATGCCCTCTGGTGGTGTGCTTGGTTCTACAGGTCCGGGGATCTCTTCTTCTAGTTTCTTAGTACACTCTTCTTTCTGACTTCTGAGCTTGCATGCTCTTTCTGATGTATCTTTGTTCTGTAAACGCACTGAGATAAAGTGCCTACTTCTGCATTTCTGGGATCTTTTTCACCTGGTTCAGTTTTAGTATTCGCATTCAGTTATAAAGTGCCATGGGGGGATTCTGATGCATTTGCCACTATAGGCGCATCCACTCTTGTCAAGTGAGCGTACCTTCCACGATATTAGCCCATGTAGACTGTGTCTATGACACCACCCTTTATCCTGTGTGTGTGCTTCTGTTGCACTGTTGGTGTTCCTGGTTCTTCTTCTGCAGCTATTTCTGGCATCGCATTTCAGTGTTCCTGTCACCTCTCCCAGTTCAGCATTATGGGGGGGTTCACCTGTTGGTTCTATTGCTTCCTGGTTCGATTGATCAGCTCTTCAGACACTTGTCTTCTCTACCTGGTCATGCACTTCAGTGGGGGTTCCAGCAGTATCTTCTGACAGAGTTTTCAGACATGCTTCAGAGGAGTTTCTTGCTCTCTTCTTGTTCCTTTTTCTGGGACATCTTTTGCTTTATGTTTGGGTACCTGATTAGGCCTAGTTGCCGGGACCCATCTTTCCTGCTTTCTGCAGTAGTTTAGCTTTTTTTGCTTCTCCCTAAGTTACACTTAAGGGGGGGTGTTAGAGTAGTCTTATGTTAGCTAATAATTAAATCATTTAATTATTAGTTTATCATACTCTAGGCTTATGTTTCACTTAGGCGCTTTATAATTCTTTAGGGTTTTAGCCTTTAGGGTTTCGTGTTTCCTTTTATAAGGATTCACTTCTTTCATTTCAATAAGGAGATTGTATTATTTTCATCATTATTAATAGAAGCTTATTTCTGGCAACATGGTTTTGCAGTCTCTGGCCTATTGGCCACCATAGCTTTCTGTCTCTTTTTGCTTCTTCTTTGTGACAGTCTTGCATGCAGGTGTTCTTGGGATGATTTGCGTTTGTCAAATCTAACAATTAACAGGTCGATCTTTTGGTGCAACGATAACTACTACTTGTAACAAGTGGTATCAGAGCTTGGTCACAGGTTCGAATCCCCTCAAGTAATGCTGAGGGGGAGATTGTTGGAAAAATGGCTAGTTCTCCCATCAGGATTCACGATATGGCTTAACTGCATCCTGTGTCTTCTATAAGTGTAGTGGTTATATCAGACATTAACAAGTTGATATTTTGGTGCAATGACAACTACTACTTGTAACAAGAACTAGTGATAACAATAATGTGTACTTGAAAAGTGAATCTAAAGATATGGTTTTAATAGCTGAAATCTTTTTTGATGATATCATATTTGGAGGAAATGAGTCAATCTATAGATGATTTTTTGATGAAATGAGAAAGTAATTGGAAATGTCAATGATTAGAGGGATAAAACTATTCATTGGATTGTAAATGTAACAGATCAAGGATGGCATATCCATAATACAATTAAAATACATCAAAGAGATCTTGAAAATTTTTGGGATGGAAGAATCAAGACCGGTTGGTACACCAATGATTACTAGATGCAAATTGTCAAAAGAAGATGAATCTATCAAGGTAAATGAAACTCTATGTAGAACCATGATCGATAAGATACAATATGTTCTTCAAAGTAGGCCTTATATTTCTCATGTTGTTGGTATTGTGGCAATATTTTATCCTAATCTTAAAGAGACACACATGATTATTGCGAAGAGAATATTTAGATATCTAAAAGGAAATAAGGACTATATATTATGGTACAAAAAGGATGGATATTTTGAATTGAAAGTGTGTAATAATGTCGATTGGGATTTTAATGTGGATGATAGGAAAAGTAAAAGTGGAGGAGCTTTCTTCTTAGGAGAAAGATTAGTGACATGGATAAGAAAAATAAAATTTGCATTTCATAATCAACTCCCGATGCAGAATATGTTGTAGTTGTAATCAATTGTTCTAACATTGTTTTGGTAGACCAACTACTTGAAGGGATACAAGAGGAAATAGATGGTCCTATGACAATGTATTGTGATAATAATAGTGATATATACATTTCAAATAATTTGGTGATTCATTCTAAGAAAAACCATATATCAATCAAGTATCATTATTTGAGAGAATGAGTACAAGAAAGAAAAGTAAAGATAGAAGATGTAAAATCTAAGGAACATATTGCTAATATATTCACAAAGACATTTACTAAGGATACTTTTGAGTACCTTAGAGGTAAAATAGGGTTCATTCCCCTATCTAATGATCATTATAAATGGAGGCATGTTGCATGAATTCATGGTTTATCAAACTATCTATTTGTGATTTGATTCAGATGTTCACTCTTTGGGAGCAGACTAAAGTTGTGAGAAAGATATGAGGAAAGAAAAGTAATTGGTAAAAGAAAGGTACATGGTACAACTACAAGGACAATTAGTTTTAGATTTAGGTTTTGTAGGTACCTTTTGCATTGTTGTCAAAGGATGAGAAGATTACTAGGGAGAGTGACTAATAAGGGGGTGGGATAACTATGAGGTGAGATTAATGAGGAGAGATGACTATGTCAGAAGAAAAAGGGAGATATTTGTGATGATCAAAAGAATGAAGATTAATGGTATTGATGGTATATTGAAAATGTGAGATGTGTTACATAAGATATAAAATTTGTGTAGATATCAAAGAAAAAGTGGGAGATGTTGAGATTGTTACCCCAACTGATATTGATACCCAAACTGATGATGATAATGAACATGGACCGAGCAATGAAAGCTATGTAGAAGTATTAGATCAGTTGTTATGTTGTCATTGATGTCAAGCCTACTGACTTTCTAAGTTATGCAAGTTTCCATATCAATCTGAAATATGTGCTGTTGAGAAAATAAATGGTTGGTAAAGATAGAAGATGAAATGAAGAAGTGATGTTAAGTGTGTGAGATTAAATGAGAATATGAGGAATTCATCTTTGACAAGGAAATATTGATTAGATTGTTTTGCATGATTTGATGAAGTGTTAGAATGATTCACAAGTCAGTTATTTTTTTTTGCAATAAAGGATTGAAGTTGTGAAATGAAAAGCCAATAGAATCAATGTGTGCTACCAAGCTGGAAATAGTTGTTGGTAAGTAAAGATATTGGTCAGAAGATGTTAAATGAGTAGATGATAATCGAGGAAGATGTTAACCAAGTAGATAGACTTAACCAAGAAGATGAAGTTGGTCAGTTAAATAGAAAATCATTTAAAAGGTGACATCAAGTAAGAATCTAGATTGATTTATAAGATCCTAAGAATGGAAAAAAAGTCAGTTAATGAAATGAACAGATAAAAAATGTTTTGTATAGATAAATAGTGAAGATTTAATGATTTCTTTGAGATCCAAGAAAATTTCAAGTTCCAAGGTGAAGATACAGCTAGCAAGATTCATAACACATTTTACCGAAGCTACAGTTACATCAAATGGATGAGACTAATTCAAGAAAATCCTAATGAATAGGAGTAAGCAACTAAAATTTTCTATATAAAGGATGACCAAGATGGTAATATTGTTGATAGCTAGAATAGATAGCGAAATTAGTATAGAAGGGTACACCAAGCATAACAGAGTTGAAGAGCAATGTGAATCAAGTAAAGGAAAGTGATGAGATGAAGAGTAAGTTTTGATCAACTAGTAAATAATATTTTGAAGAAGACAAATGAGAAGAAAGGAGATCTAAACAAGAAAAGGTAGTTGCATATTATATTAGGTCATTTCATTGTTACTTTCTCATCATTACAGTAAAAAATCTCTTAACCGAGTGGATTTAACAGTCCTATTTATAAATCCTTTATAAGGTGGCATTCTAACGAATGTTCTAATTCCTCTAATAAGGCCACTCATTATAGGGTGACAAATCTAGTTGATTTTTGGTGAGAATCCCCTAGCAGGGTCACATCTAGAAAATTTCTTTGATAATCTTTAACAGGATTGGCTCTTATGTTGGAAAACTAGTCAGCACTCCCCTCAAGATTCGTGACATGGCCTAACCACCTCCTATGTCTTTTAGAATTCTAGTAGTTGTATAAGGAATTAACAGGTCAATATTTTGGTGCAATGACAACTACTACTTGTAACAAGTGGTATTAGAGCTTGGTCACAAGTTCGAATCCCCTCGAGTAATGCTGAGGGGGAGATTGTTGGAAAAATGGTCAGCACTCCCCTCGAGATTCATGACATGGCTTAACTTCCTCCTATGTCTTCTATAAGTCTAACGGTTGTATCGAGCATTAATAGGTGGATCTTTTGGTGCAACAGAAACCACTACTTGTAACATCTTAACTGAGATCAGTTGAGAAGAGTGAATTATTTTGTGGGTGATCATTTCCACAATTTTTTTTACCCGAATTGGCTTTCAACATTAAATACTAGTGTTAATGTGTGATTGAATATTTTGCATGTTATCTATTGATTTTCATATGCACACCACTATGATCGGTTGAATTCTTAAATCTAATTATTAAGATTAGTCGCTGAAAATGTTTTAAGGTTCAAAAGTGTTAAGGGACCTGTGGTAAATTATTCACTCCCCCCCCCTGTCAGTTATCAAACAATAATTTGAGGATTTAATTAAATTAAAAAAAAATTATTAAAGATAAAATCTATTAATTGTTAATGAATTATCAATTGCATATATAATAATATGATTAAAATAATATTCTTTAGTTATAATGAATATGGAATTAGTTGCACATTCAATGAAAATAAATTAGAAGAATAAAGCAATTTTTATTATTTAACTGAATTGAGCTAAGTAAGAAATATAAAAGTGCATTGAGTTATTTATAAATTTTTTTTATAAAATTATGCAAAAGAGAGATTCATGTGAACAAAGTTTTTTGAGTTGAGTTGAGTTCCAAGTTTGTATGGTTGAGTTTGAATTCCAAATTCTTTTTCTATATGAGGAGAAATTTTTCTCAACACAAATTTGCAGGCTTTGGATGGATGGATTGAATTGAAGGATTATTGTGAAAACTTTGAAATTTTTTATTGTTTTCTCTTCTTCGTGGTTTCTGTCAATTGGTTATTTGAGGTAGAGTTTGAAAACCCTCGTACATTAAATTTGTTTATTTAAGAAAACATGTTTTCTTTGTTGTGTGTGTGTATGTGTACACTTTTCTTTATTGGATATTTTGCAAATAGGATTATTTGACATTTAATCTTATTTAATTAGAGAACTGTATTATTGTTTATTTTCTGTAATTAACTAAAATAGAAGATAAAGTTAATTATTAATTAATAAATTTTATTGATTAATAGTTAAGGAAATTAGTTGTATAATTCAAGAATTTTATTATGAAATTATATTGTTTTAGTAATTATAAGCCTTGTAATTTTAATTTATTTTTATTAATTTTATAAATTGATTTCATTATTATTAAAATTTAAATTAATAATGTAATTATAGTTTTTTTAGTGATAATTTTTAATAAATTAATTTTTGTAATAGTGTTTTACAAATTAGTTATTATTATTAAATCCTTTTGAATATTTTTCCTTTTGCAATTATGGGTTAGGAGGGAATATTTTTACATCATCCTTTAAGGATTGTTACCAGAGATGGGGTTATGGTTAATTTATTATATTTGTTTCTCTTGCATACTTCTATGGAATTGGATTTTGTTATAACCCAACCTTGTGGAAGCTTGGATTATTTTATGATGGAAATTGGTTATGTGTGTTCCCACGATACTTTGGATCCAAGTTTTGACGTTTATGATTCATGATGATCTATAAGATTTTTTGAGATTTATGAACTTAGGCTAGGTTATCTAGGTGATAAAGGGGAAGTGGCTTTCTTTGGAGGCGTCTGAGCCTAGAAGTGGCTACATGGGTATTCTTAGTAGGTTACTTAAATAAGTTATAATAAAATACATTAAATGGGATTTTAAAATGAATTAATAAGATAATGGATTCCTCATCCATGCCTTGAGAATGGGAGTGAGATAAGATGCTTTCTTGTTTAGTAGTCATGATGAGTTTTGGTTTCACATATGTTCACACTTGGGAGTTGAAGTCCAATAAGATCATTCCAAGGGGTTGACATATGTGATGAAACTTCCCTAATTTCATCTTAGGTTTCCTACGTTTATTGGTTGTCTCCTGATTATTAGTTGTACCTTTCATTTATTGAGTTGTATGCTTAAGGTAGGAATTATAGGATCTCTTTCTTAGTATTACATGATGATTTATTCTGGCATTGTTATCCAAGTGGGGTCTGATGTTATCTCCTCAACATGGTGGGAGTGGAACCATAACTTTCCATGAGGTTGGGAGGTAGTGATTTTGTTACCATTAGAGACTCAAAAATTCTTATATGAGTGTTGCATGATCCTTGTTGTGGTTGCTTCTTATTCTATCTTCCTTGGAAATTTGTTCTTATTTTTTCTTTATTTGTTCATTGTACTTAGTTATATTTACATACCCTTGGACTTGTGTAGTAGATGTGGGTTATCATGTATACCTTATGGTTTAAATATATTTGTGTATTCTTTTGAGATGGTTTACTATGTAGAATATTTATAGGATTATTGTACTTAATGGATTAAATTGTATTTACGTAATTCTATGTCAAGGAACCCTTCAGATTTGTAATCTGTAATTTGTGTATATGAGTATATATGGACTTTATGTTTTACTTATGATTTGTTATTCAATCTTGTATGTAAACATTTAAAAAAAATAAAAATTGTGAACTTAGTAACATGTTTTAGGTTAATTTCTCCTAGGTTCCTTGACAGGGCATCATAATAAAAAATAGAGAATGAGCTGAAAACCAAAAGAAACAAAAATCGGATGACAAAATTGATCTATGACATAAATATGAGTCTAGAAATTTTTGAGACAAATTGAGTTTGGCAATGTGTTGCCAAGACAAGTTGAGTTTGGCAATGTGTCTCTAATATTTTTGAGTGAATCTATCATAGAATCTACAACTATTCTCGTTCTTTCCATATCTAAATTTGTGGCTCTATAACCTTTTCATGTATATATAAAAATAAATAAAAAATTTGTGGAAAATGATTTTCCTATGTCAAACTCATGTTTAAGAATCAACCTTGAATTATAAAATAAATTGCATAAAGGAATGTATGTAAAACGACAAATTGTTGATTTACCAAGAATAAACCCTCATGAACAGATATAGAAATCACTCAAAATCATAAATATTCTTGAATATGCAATGAATGTAGAGAGTTGACCTTGGAATATGATGTAGATTCAAGAATGCCCTCATAAATGCATAGATCTACGATTTCCAATCCTAGATAGATTTAACTTAGTTATGTTTGATAACACATGCAAAGAGGAGACATAAGGATGAATAAATTAATTAATCTGCATGCTTGGTTCAAATATTTCTCTAGTTAGCCATTATTGGGGAGAAACTTGCATCAAATAGAGAAGATTGTATTGGGCTTTAATGATCTTGAAGAATTGGAGAGTTAGAGATATTGACCTTGGATGCTTGCCTACAAATCTTGAAACCAATTGCTCTTTCTTGATGGAAATCTTAATAGGTTGGTTGCCAAAATTATTGCATATGATTGTGTATTATCTTGCACTTGATAATGGATCATAGATGTCAAAATGAGGAGTGAGAGGATTTTCTTATACTAACTCCATCATTTTTGGACTTAAATATGATCCTAGTTGACCATAAATCAAAACCTAGAAATAAGACCCAAACATTGAGCCCTAGGGAAAGTTTGGGCCATAAAACCTAGGGATAGGTTGTCATTGGTAATCTCTCCCATAGACAAGTCTGATTTGGTGACCTGACCAAGGTAAACTAGTCTCAAACTTTAGGGGGAGCATGAGGAGAGTGGAAAAAGAAGGAAATGAATCTTTCTAGGATCAAGCATAACAAACATTTGAACCTTGAAATTGGCAAAGTGGGGCCTAATAGGTCCTAAAGTAGCCAATAATGGGTGCTAAATTTTTAGGAGTATGTAGTAGTGTTAATTTATACAAGAAAGCTATGGTTATGATAAAGAGATGGAGAAGGTATAGGTTATGTGGGCATAACTATATGGACACCACCAAGTTAGGCAATGTGTTCATGACATAGATAATTAAAGGCTGTCCAACAAGGTGATGATGAGTAGTGGCTCCAGTGATGGAAATATGAAAACTTGGAAATGCTTAGTGTGAGGCCCAATGATCAATAATGTTGTAGGGGGTGTGGATTGGAAGAGGTTTGTGTGGTAAAGGTTGGACTAAGTGAGATATTTCTAGGACTAGGGATAAGATTAAAGTCAGAGGTAGTAGACATATGTTTCAATAGAATGATAGAAGTAAGATTTGGAGGTGATTCTCTTAATAATGAAAGCCAAAAAATTCTCTTACACGTGGCCAAATCCATGATGGAGACCATGAAATGATTGTCTCCCCTCTTAAATTTTTTGACAATCTTTAGTAAAGCCTTAGTTTTTGGACCAAAAAAGAATTTTTCTTGTCCTTTGTAATGATAAGCCATTAATTTTGTGTACTCTATTTATGTTGAGTTTATAAATTGAGAAGATTTAGAAGACTTGTAGAGGTTCTCTTTCTCTCTTGGTCCTTGTGATGCCATCTTCTTCCCTTTCTGCCAAATATTTTGTAGTATCTCCTATTGCACAGAGCTATTGTAGCACAACATTCAATATATTACAATTTTTTAATGTTTAATACTTAGAGATGGGAGTTCAAGAATTAGGGGTGATGTTTACGGAAAAAAAAGTTTTATATTGTTTATTTTCTCTATATTAGTATCTATTAATAAGTGATTTTTGTGTCTTGGGTAGAAGAGGGAGGGATTCCAAATATTTTACCATATTTATTAATACTACATATGTATTTAATTTGGAAATATTTAAATAAATTAATTGTATTTATTTTAAATTTAATATAATATAGTAAAATTTGATTTCTCTAAATTAAATGATTAACATTTAGCTTATTTCTTAGGTGAGAATATGTTAAAATTAAGTTTCAATTTATGATGTGTGATTTCTATTAATGAAATATCTCTCAACATATTTTATATAATTTGTTTAAAAATATAGATATGTTAGTAAATATGAACGAAGAAAGATACATTCTGATATATGGGTAGATAATAATCAACTAATAATGTGATTTTTCTTCATGCCTTGGTGCACGACGACCACAAGGTCATGGTCAATGAACAATTCCTAGTGAAGTTCAAGATTGGAGGATACCATGATGAGGTATTATGTGATATAATACCTATGGATGTATGTCATATATTGTTTGGTAGGTCATGGCAATTTGATAGATGTGATGTACATGATGGTGGTGCGAATACATATTCCCTAAGAAAGGATGGAGTGTGACATAAGCTAAAGCCATTGAAGGACACAAAACAAAAGGTATGTAGTAATGCAAGAATAAGTTTTGTTGATGGAAGAAAATTCCTATAGGCTACAAGGCATAAGCATATGTATTTTTCTTTATTTCCAAAGGATGGTAGAGAAGAAGTAGAAGATGTACCAACAAAAGTTGCAAATCTATTGAATGAGTTTGTTTGATAATGTGTCTAATGTATTACCACCAGTAAGGAAGATTAGTCAATAGATGGAATTGATCCCAATAGCCAGTTTTCTAAATGAGGCAACACACAGAATGACACTAGCAAAAAGTGAAGAGTTGAACATACAAGTACATGAGTTTTTGCAGAACGGGTTGATTCGAGAGATTCAGATTCCATGTGTTGTACTAGAATTATTAGAACCAAACAAGAATTTAGAATGGAAGATGTGTATAGATTCTAGGGATATAAACAAGATCACAATCAAGTACATGTTTACAATGCTACGAATGGATAATATTAGGGACTATTTGAGTGGATCTTTGTATTTCACAAAGATAGATTTGAAGAGTCGATACCATCAGATTTAGATATGAGAAGGAGATAAATGGAAGATGACCTTCAAGAAAAAGGAAGGACTATACGAGTGGTTAGTCATGCCTTTTGTGTTAACCAATGCACCGAGCACTTTCATGTAATTCATGAAGGAGGTTCTAAAAGAATTTTCTGGTCATTTTTTCATTGTTTACCTAGATGATATTTTGATCTTTAGTAAGATATTGGAGGTGCATATAATGCATATTCATAGGGTGTTTGAGAAGTTAAGAGAAAAGAAATTGTTGATTAATTTGAAGAAGTGCAATTTTGTGAAGAAGGAGTTAGTGTATTTGGGATTTGTAGTTTTAGCAAAAGGTCTAAAAATAGATCTAGAGAAAGTGAAGGATATCCTCAAATGGCCTACTCCAAGGAGTTCTACAGAGGTAAGATATTTTCATGGTTTGGCTAGCTTTTGCAGAAAAGTTATCAAGAGTTTTAGCAGTGTTTGTGGACCCTTGACTGAAACAATAAGAGGAGATAGGAAAGAGTTTAAGTGGACTATAGAGGTAGATAAGAGTTTTAAATTGTTGAAACAAAAGCTTACAGAACAACCTATTTTAGCACTTCTAGTTTTAATAAGTTGTTTCAAGTAGACTGTGATGCTAGTGGTACTGCAATAGGAGTTGTTTTAAGCCAAGAAGGTAAACATGTTCCTTATTTCAGTGACAAGTTCAATGATGCCAAGAAGAAATATTCTATTTATGATAAAAAAAATTTATGCTATAGTTCAGGCATTGAAGAAGTGGAGATAGTATCTACTTCCTAAGGAGTCTATTTTGTATACTGATCATCAAGCTTTGCAATATTTGAATACTCAAGGAAAGTTGAATCACAAGCATTTGAAATGGGTTGAGTTTTTGCAAAGATATACATTTGTTTTGAAATAGAGGAGTGAAAATTCTAACAGGGTTGCAAATGGGCTAAGTAGAAGGAAAATTTTTTTTGACAAAGATGCAGATTGAGGTGGTTGGGTTCAAGGAACCCAAGAGTTTGTATCTAGAGGATCATGATTTTGGTGAATCTTTGAAAGCTTGCACATAACCTATTACTCTAGATAGAATGAAGTGGTTGGATTTCATCATCTAGGATGGTATGCTATTTACTGGGATTCAATTGTGCATTCTATGAAGTTCTATGAGGGATAATATCATCAAGGAGAAGCATAGTGGATGATTGGATGGACATTTTGGTTGAAATAAAATCCTTGCTTTGGGTAGTGAGAATTGTTATTGGCCACATTTGCAACAAGATGTTAAGAAGTTTTTTCAAAGTTGTAGAGTATGTCAAATGACAAAAGGAGAAAATTAGAATACATAGTTCTATCAGCCATTAACTATACCAGAGAAGCCATGGGCTGATATCAGTATGGACTTTTTTCATGGTTTACAAAGGACTCAGCAAGGACATGATTCAAGTTTTGTGGTGGTTGAAAGATTTTTAAAGATGACACTTTTCATTCCCTGTAAGAAGACTAATGATGTTGTTCATGTAGCATAATAGTTTTTCAAAGAAGTGGTGAGACTACATAGTCTACCAAAGAGCATAGTTTCACATTGAGACACTAAGTTTGTTGGATATTTATGGCACACATTGTGGAAGAAGTTAAAGAAATTTTTTAAGTTTAGCTCATCACATCATCCATAGACTGATGGATAGACAGAGGTGGTGAATAGGAGTTTGGGGAATTTTCTAAGATGTTTGGTTGGAGATAAGGTAACGGGATGGGATTTGATTTTACCACAGAAAAAATTTGCATACAATAACTTTGTCAATAGGAGCACTAGTAAATCACCATTCCAGATTGTATATGTAAGTAGTCCCAGAAATGCTTCTAATTTGGGGAAGATAGACAAATGAGAAATAAGTAGTGTTGATGTTGAGGATTTTGCAGAACATTCAAAGAACATCCATGAGCAGGTGAGGAAGCACAGTACCAAGATTAACATGCAATATAAGGCTAAGGCATATTAGAAAAGGAGGCATAAGGAATTTATGGTTGGGGATGAAGTCATGGTTCATTTGGAGAAGGAGATATTTCTAGTAGGTACATATAACAAGTTGAAAATGAAGAAGTTTGGGCCATGTAAGATACTAAAGAAGCATGATTCAAGAAATACCTATGAGGTAGAGTTGCCTATTGAACTGAATATTTCACCAGTATTTAATATTTCAGATTTGACAAAGTATCATGAAGGGAGTGTTGAAGATGAGATCATAGAAGCATAGTGGAGAATTCTAGCAACTACTTTGGCTAGCAAGGAAATTAAAGATATACATGATAGTCATGTTGGAATAAGCACAAGGAACAAGAAAAATGAAGAATATTTGGTCAAATGAAAGGGATGACTTGTAGAAGATTCATCATGGATGACATGGGAGGAGGTTAACCATCTCAATTTTCATCTACACACTTGAGACATGACATGGCCACTTCTCAAATTACCCCGGGTGACTGATAAAGGAGCATCATGGGTGTAAGGGAAATCTAGCATCACTCAAAAATATTTCTTATCTCTTTTCAATAAGACTATCATGTGTAGAGCTGCTATTTTTGGGAACTTAGTATTTTCAGTAAGTTAGTCATAAAAGATGGAAATGTTCCGATTGCACAAGGGGAGGTTCATCTTAGTCATATCAATCTACTCGTTGAGTTTCATTTCCATATAATCTGTATTGGTGAAGTTATTGAGGTTTTTGGGTGTAAAATCTTTGAGCTAAATTTTTGAAGTTCTTAGAGGCTCTGGATCATGATCGAACCCCAATAGACTGGAGCTTGTGCGAGTTAGGCACTATATATCAGTTCCTAGCATTTCCAAAAAGCGATTATAATAGCCAAATAGAGAAACGGTTAAAATGTTAAGGCCTCCGGAAGTTGGGCTACCTAAAAATAAAATTTGTAATTAGTTTGAACTGACCCTAATGTAAAAAAAAATGAAAATCAAATTATTCTAAGGGTGGTTGTCCTTAATGACTAAAATTATGGAACATTCCTAGGTGGTGGAAAATTGCCTATGTAAGGAAGGCCCATAGTGTTTTCTAGAGTAGTTCTGGGTAGTTATTCAAGGGTTTGTCTTATAGTATATTGTAAGGAAAATGCCCGTGTGGCTTTACATATTGTAGTTCTAAAAAAATTTATTCCACACTTGTGAAGATAATAAGAAGCCCATTTTTTGTTCTTGCAAATTTATGTTGTATCTCTATTTTTGTTGTGTTTGTGGTATTAAGGGAAGCACCCTTCATCAGAAAAAAAATCCCCAATCCTCATCATTATCTTCATCAGATTTAGCTTCATTAGTTTTGAAACCACCTAAAACTGTTGAGCCACTGTGCTTCCCACAGCACTCTATGTTTTCAATTTTATTAGGGTTTAAAGTATGAAATTGATTAATAGTTGGAGTCATTGTAAAGGTAACATCTAAATTTTTACCACCAATTTAAACAAGAAATTAAATGGAACTATGGGAAGGATAAATAAAACCATTGAAAATATAGATCATAATATTGAATTTATCATAAACGTTACATTTCCCTTTTCTATTGAAAATAGGTTCTTTAGTTATCATATTCACCATGAAAGTAGGGTAAATAAGGACACCATGAAAATGAAGGTCATTGAGCTATGCAAGAATATAAAGACCATCAGGTTCTTTAATTTTTTTGGTAGGGTAAAAGGTAATGCACAACTCAAGTTGAGGTTTAGGTCTAGGTTGAATTTGGTCAATAATGTTGACAAAATTATTGGCTTCATTACATTTAACATAATAGTCAACAACATGAGTGCAAGAATAATGCAAAAGTTCAGTAGAATCAAAATAACTGGTATAATGAGATTGAAAAGGGATGGTATACATTCACAAGTTTTAGTTGGGAGGTTCTAAATATTTGTTTCCATTATCATTAACATCCTCAATATATATAGCATTGGAATCAACAAGGTCTTGATTAATGAATTTTAAGAGGAAACATTTTTTAGTATAATGACCAAGTTGACGATGGTATTTAGAGAAATATTTGTGCTCAAAGTATTTGGGTAAAGGTTTGGATGTGTTCATTGGCTTAAACTGAGGAAATATTAACACTTTAGCATTAATCAACTTTAACATCACATTATGTAGTGATTTAGAAACTTGAGTAAAATTATGTGCAGGTCTAAAAATAAATGACAAAGGAGGCACACCTTTGGATGTTGCTTCTTCTTATACATCAACATTGTTGATTGAATTATTGATCTTAATGAAATGGATTAGTTTCTAAAACTTATTATAACTTTTAAATTCACCATCACTCTTATCAATCAGAGCTATTTGAGTAGTCTCATAAATTAACTCACCTTAAGCTAATAATTGTAAAGTGCTACACATAATTGAGTAATAGGAAAATTAAGAAAGTAGAATCTTATCTCTATTGTCTTTTTCTAAATTATCAATGAAAATACACTACACATCAATAGAAGACATAAGATAAGAAATCTAAGCATGCAAATGCTTAAATCTACCAATGAAATCTATCTTTCTTTCTCTAACACCTTTCCTGCAATGCATTAAATTAGTCAAAGAAATCTTAGGATCAATATTGTTGGAAATTTTTGGATAAAAGAATTAGTAAGATTTTTGAAAAGAATCGATAGAATAAAGAGACAAAGAACAACACCATTACAATATTTTATCTAGAGAGGTTCTATTAAATAAGTTAGCTATGAACCTATGATCATGAGAGAAATTCATTGAACACAAGTTTTGTAATATTTTTAAATAATTCAAAGGATCACCTTTACCATTACAAATATCAATATGAGGGATCTCCATGTATTTTGGAATAACAAATGGATGATATCCCAAGACAAAGGACTATAAATGTCACAAGTTGGAATATTGAACTTGGATTGAGTCATTGAAGAAATTTGTTGTTGCAAGGAAAAAACATTTTGAGCCAAGATATTAATGGTATTATCAATAAAAAAACTTGTAGGAGGAGATATGTTTGAGATGTGTGGAGCATTGTGAGAAATGGAATGAATGGTTGAGTATGAAAATAGAATAATATTGTAAGTGGGAACTGATGAAAGTAAAGAAAAACATAACACACTTGAAGGAAAGTGGAAACCAATAGGGTTAGGAATGCACTAACATGGGTAGGGTTGATATTTTGAGTTGAAGTTGTTATGATAGGTGTCCCAGAACATAGGTGGACACACTAGGAATTGAGGTAGAAATAGTCATAGAGGTCTCAACACTTGTAGTAGGTGGAATGAAACCTAGTTGTTCAATGCAATCTATGATAGACTTAACATTGTTATCAATGAGATGAGAGATGCTACGTAAGATGTTTACACCATGTTCATCATTATGAATTAATTTCCTTAATCCCTATAAAAGATAAATGACTTTAGGATTAGGGTTTTTTTGTCCAAACTATTGTATAAAAAGTCATTGTAGATTATTTGGTCTTTCATAGAAGGGACTCTAAAAGAATTTTAATTCATCAAGAGAAGAGTGGGAGGAGTTATGATACATAATAGGATTGATCTAAATAGTATGCATGCTGGTCTCATCAGGGATTATGAGGAAAAATAGAAGCTTGGAATCAAACAAACTCATACATCTATGAATTATTCTAACTAGAATACTATAAACAGAGCTCAAGGTAATAACACTCATGCAAAATTTAATGAAAGGATGAATCTAATGAAATTCCAATATTTTAAAGAAATGTGCAATCCAATAAAATAAAATAATTTTCTGAAAGACACGTCTAAGTATCAAATTAAAAGATGTAATGTAAAGCACAAATAAGTAGATTATAGATCTAAATATGAAAATAAGAAGCACATAATTTACATACAATAAGGATGAGAAGAATGAGATGTAATGCAATATGAATAAGCAGTTATAGATACTAAATGCGAGTTATAAAGAGATGAACCTATAGATCTACATGCATACAATGTGATAAAGATAGGATCTAATATAATGTACGCAAGGAGATCTATTAAATGAGATCTAGCCACTAAATCAAAAGTATGTAAGAGAGGTAGGTTCACCAAATGTATAATTGGAAATGGTGAGATGAATGGAACTATATAATGTCATAAGTGCATTACTTCCCCATTTTATTAAAATTGTACATTAGGAAGAAAGAATGCCTCCAATATGCTCAAGAGGTGACTTAAGCTCTAACTGGAAACAAGATTTCTTCTTCCATAAGTGATGTGATGACTGAAATTAAAATGTTTAAGTGATGTAATAAATCTATTAGAAAAGACACTAAAATGGTGTTGAAAATAGAAAGAGCTAAAATTGACATAAACAAAATTTGATGACGAAACAAACTTATGACATAAATATGAGTAGAAAGATTTGAGACAGATTGAGTTTGGAAATGTGTCCCCAGGATAGGTCAAGTTTAACAATGTGTCTCTAAAATTTGTGATTCAATCTATCATAGAACTTGCAACTCTTCTTGTTCTTTCCATATCTAAATTTGTGGCTCTATAACCTGTTCCTGCATATAGAAAAATACTAAAAATTTTGGTTAAGAATTAACCTTGAAATATAAAAGAAATTACATAAAGGAATGTATGTAAAAAGATAAATTATTGATTTACCTTGCATAAACCCTCATGAACGGTTGTAGAAAATCGCTCAAATTCATGAAGATGCTTGAATGTACTTAAAATCTAGAGAGTTGACCTTCGAATGGTGACGTAGAATCAAGAATGCACTCACAAATGCATGGATCTATGATTTCCAATCCTAGATAGATTAACCATAGTTATGCTTGATAACACGTTCAAAGATGAGACATAATGATGAATGATTAATTAATCATCTTTCTTGGTTTAAATATTCCTATAGTTAGCCATCATGGGGGGAGAAACTTGCATCAAATAGAGAAGATTGTCTTGGGATTCAATGTTCTTGAAGAATTGGAGACC